>CM029554.1:32425852-32580852 GCA_017141385.1 Sogatella furcifera | reverse complement strand
CTTCCTTCTAGGTAGCTCGTGCTATCTAGCGATTTAATTTGTAACCACCACAACAAGTACCTCATGATTATATTTTCGCCTCTAGATGGCAGGCGAATACAAATACAGAAATCGTAGATTCAGATACAATCTAACTAGGTAGACAGCCGTCTCCTTGACTAACGTCATACAACTTCAACTTCAACTACAACTTCAGACTAACACTCAAAAAACAACCAGTTGCCCAGTTCCCGACTGCCCATATGAAATTACGTACAAGAACTCAATCCTTAGTACGCTGAATGAACATGCGTCGATGCGTCTCACACCTTGAGTGAATTTACAATAAAATTATCTGATACGCGTATGCGCAGTTACAATCGGTTCAGGTGGGTATTTTAGATAAAATTTTACTGTGAAGTGCGAACTGTCTACGACAACCGACGGCGATCAAACCATAGTCCGACCAAGCAAAGAAGAGCCTCTGGCAAGATGGAAAAATGACTCCAGCTTGGTCAATATTTGTTGAAGAATAATAAATGTGGTCTTAATAGTAGATCAAATCGTTCCCTACAATTTGAGTTGAAATTGATAATTATAAAATCAATATTGACCAAGCTGGAGTCATTTCCCCATCATGCAAGAGGCTCTTCTTTGCTTGGTCAGACTATACTACTGTATTATCAAACTTGGGTAGACAATAGACATAGACAGTTTGTCCTGTCCCTCATTATTTATTATTACTATTTCACTAATGTTCTTTGATATTATGAACCATTGAGTACAGCCCCCCAGAACTGTAAGTGTAACTCAATGATTCTCCAAAAAAGATAATAGTCAAAAAGAAGACAAAATTGCACCTTTGGACCTTAGTTAACAAAGATTATCCTTTGTGTGACCTGGGCTACAGCCACATGAAGTGAATATCCTTTATGCGACCTGGGCCTCGATCACAATAGGTGATTAACCTTTGTGCAACCTGGCCTACCTTTGAGTGACCTGGGTTGCATCCAAACGTACAGAAACACCCGTCCTTCCAGTGCATCCATTCAATTGAATGCAGCGAGAGGCAGCAGATAAATTTCTAATTATTTTCAAAATATTCCATGCTAATTCAATTTGTATGGTATGGAAACTTTCATTATGTAATAGGGAATAGTTTTTGCAATCAAAATTAAAAAATCACGTTGAACCCAGTATAAAATTAACAATAGAAAATGCAAGTCAAAAAGAGTTCGTTTAGGGAAAAGCTTAGCGTAGTTTCTAACTTGCACGCTAGATGGCGTTACAAAACAACCTCTTTTTCTTCTTCTTCCTCTTTTTCTTTTTCTTTTTCTTTTTCTTCTTTTTTATTTTTATTTTCATTTTCTTTTTCTTCTTCTTTTTCTTTTTCTCTAACTTTTTCTTTTTCTTCTTCTCTCTCTGCTTCTCCCTCTTCTTCTTCTTCTTCTTCATCCTACTCCTCCTTTTCATCTTTTTGACAACTTCCTCAACATTAATTAATTATAGCTGTCTATAAAAAATTATTAATTTATATTTCTATTTATTCTTAATCAATTATTATCTTTCTAGCTGCGAGGGTTCATCTGCGCGTCTCGTGCCGTCCCAGTATATCTGTATATCTAGGTGTATCTTGGGAATAACAATATTTTACCTACAACATACATAATCTTCAAAGCCATAGACGTGCAGCTAGCTTCATCGCTAAAGATTGCTATAGTCTGTCTAAGCAAAGAAGAGCCTCTGACCAGATGAGGAAATGACTTCAGCTCAGTCAATATTGGTTCAAAAATTATTGATTTGGTCTCAAATCGTAGGAAACATTCTGATCTACAATTTGAGTTCAAATTTATAATTTTTGAACCAATATTGACTGAGCTAGAGTCATTTTCTCATCTTGCCAGAGGCTCTTCTTACCTCAATGGAGTCACTTGTAACCCTTTCAGCTCGTAGCTCGTAGCTCCAATGCAGAAGGAAGACGTGTTACGATGTTACGACCCTTCTCACTTCCCCAAACCAAAGAGGATCCTAGGAATTCTATATCCTAGAGTTTTATTAATAATATTGAATAATATTCTATGCCCAAACGTAGAAGTCTCCTAACAACAAGTCCACGAATTATGCCAACGGGTTAGTGCCAATAAATCTTGAGTCTTATAAATTCAAACACTACCTTAGAATATACCTTTACCTTTTCTACTTAATTATTAGTGATTGTATTAAAATCTTGATAACACCCTTATCACGATAAATAATATAATAGACGTCTTAAAAATAAGTAAAAATTACTTGAGTTTAGCGGTTTTTCGCCAAGTTTAAAAAATACTTTCTCAAGAATTGAACTTGAAACTCTGATTACTAGACCAGCGCGTTATCAATTAATTCAACAAGCCTTGCAAATTGAAAATCTAATATCAATTCTTAAATTTAATGCCTATTAATATTGCTCTCAACACTAGGCATATTCTTCAAAATTTATTACTACATTATACTGGAGGATTATAGGCTGAAAATGAAAATTGAACAACTTGAATACAACACATTTTTTTCAACAATATATTTTCTATTTATTTTTTACAAATATTTTCTTACAAATTATTTTTGATACAATATAATCTTGTGAATTATACATTTCTAGTGATGGAAAATTTTGATTCCCAATCACTGTTTGTTAATATCTTACTCTTCCTTTTCATTTAAAAGTATCATAAGTCATGGTTTATATAAAATTTTAACTAAACTTCATAGTTAACACTGAAAGTCATATACCAGCCTGTTCCAGCATTATTAACACTGGCAACATATTTAACAATAACATGTCCTGTATTGGAAATTATAGTTCCTGGGTAATCCTGCAACATACAAAAAAAATGTATAAACATCCACAGATCAAATAGCATGTAACATATTTGAAGAAATATATATACAATAAATTTTAGAGTAAGTTTGATACTATTAATTTGTGTCACTCTCTAGATTTTGTCTCCGGAATCTAGGATTTGAGATCATAAATCTTCACTCTACTTTAATGAAGTGAATAATCTAATCTAATCTAATCTCTCGTTCTCTCGGAGCCATATTCAATAAGAGTATGAAATCGAATAACTAATATTGTTTTTTAAAGTTTTCAGTAAATTTCCACGTCATGCAGACAATATGAATATATGACTATTATATATGTGTTTACTAATAAGAAGATCCTCTCAAGTGTTGGTCAATTTCATATCACTTATCATTCATTAAATACTTGAAAGAGTATCACCATAGCTTCCTTTGATAGAAGCTCGTATTTCAATGGCAAGCTATGGTAACACAGTTGATTTTATATTACTTTGGGATCACTTCATAGTTACATTTATTAGTTTTCAGTGTTGGAATTCTGGTTTAAAATCTTGTTATCACCTGAAATTTAAGTGGTTTCCTAGCTGATTTAAAGCATCCACGTCTCTTTTGATTGCAAAAACGTCATCTAAGCATAGCTAAACGACAACTCCAATCAACAACATCAGCTGTTGGAGTGCACATCCGCCTAACATGATGGCCTTAGCTATACCTACGTTACTGTCACACGCAAATACTTATGAATAATAATTATTGTCTATTCAATCCTTCTCTCTCATAAATAATTGTATCTTTCATCTCTCTCCTTCATCTTACAATAATATTGTCTATCACATACATTACACAATCATGATCCGAAACATTGGTTCACTGGCGGCTCGTGCCCACGAAACAGGTGAAGTGCTATACAGTAAAAGGTACGGGAACTTCACCTGTTTCGTGGGTACGAGCCGCCAGTGCATTGATTCACTATTATTAATAGCCTGATGGAACTTTTCAAATTGAATGAAGTTGTTAGTAATAAGTTTATTGAAAAGATCTCATAAATAACTTATACAATAAATTTGAATTACTCACCCCACCACAGAAAGAAGCTCTAGATTGGCGTTCATCATTATCATCATAAACATCAAAAATTTCCAAATAGTCAGTATTGCAGAACGCTTTGCTACCAATGTTAAATTCTGAAAAAATTAAGATAATCATTGAGATTTCAAATAATTGGTGCTCACAGAGCTACATGAATTTGAAGAGAGGGAGCTTGTTTTTGAAAGTGACACCTCCTTGATAGCACAAACAGCTGGAGTCCAGCTGGTTTCCAGCTTGAATGTTCCATTCAACAAGCTGGATTCAAGCTTGGAACTTACAGTCAACACCTGTAATACAGCTTGATTCAAGTTAAGAAGTTACCACGTTTCAAGCTGTTTGCAAAGCTAGAAAGTTCAAGCTGGAATCAAGTTTAATCATCCAAGCTTAAAAGTTCAAGCTGGAATCAAGGTTGATTCTAGCTTGAAACAAGCTGGACTGTAGCTGGAACATTCAAGGTTGATTTTAAGAACGAAAATTCCAGCTTGTTAAAAGTTTGGAACTTTCAGCTTGATTGCTTACAGCCTGTTACAAGTTTGAATTATGCTGGTTTGATCAAACTGGAACTTCCAATTCAAAATCGAAATTAATTTACAGCTTGAAATATGCTTACGTGCTAGTATTCAAATAAATCTTTTTACAACTCTGAGGAAAATCCGGACTATGAACAACAAGAAATCATTGTCATATCTTCGGGAAAACGAATCCGACGTAAGTGTTGCTCAGAACTATTAAATAACGATTAAAAATAATCTAGATTTGTTTTTGATCAACTTTTTTCATAATTTTCTATGTTTGATAGTCGGTCCACACACCACGATTTTTGGACGTCTGGTTTTTGTTTACAGGATTTATTCAATTCATTGGAATTTAGAAAGAAAACGAAAAACCAGACGTGTGAAAAAAATGTTGATGTGTGAAACGGGACTAAAATTTAGAATAAATGATTATTTCAAGCATACTATTCTACAGGGCTATTCTATTTCTTCAATAATGATTGATTCCGTTTCTCGTTTTCCAGTGATGTTATCTTTGGAATGCCTATTACTCTATTCAAACCCCATTTCGGAAAACATTGACTAAATTTATTCGGAGAGAATTTATTTGGAGAAAGAAGAAGAAGAAGAAGAAGAAGAAGAAGAAGAAGAAGAAGAAGAAGAAGAAGAAGAAGAAGAAGAAGAAGAAGAAGAAGAAGAAGAAGAAGAAGAAGAGGAAGGAGAAGAAGAAGAAGAAATAAAAAATATACCTATCTTCACTCACCCATAATATTCAATTTAATCTTTTCATGAGGCATAGGTATCATGATATCCCATTCACAGTCCGTATTGTTTCTTACATTGCTGCCAAAGAAAGGACTGGAAATCGCTCCTGCAAAATCTACAATTTTTCCACCGCAGCCTCTACCTAAAATCACAAAAGAAGTATTATTCCCATTTTAAATCTACAAGATGAAACAAAATTTGACAAGATTGACAAAATTTGACAAGATTGACAGAATTTGACAAGCTATTGTCGAACCACAGATTTGTTCAAAAACGAGATACAGGTTTCGGTTGCTACACCATTATCAATATCCGGTAAAGTAAATTTTCAAGTGAAGAGCAGCAGTATTCATACTAACGGTAGAACACCACCGCCATTGGTAGTTGCTTGAACCAATCACAGTGAACGTCTGCCATTGGCCTACACAAGCCTCTCCCCCATAGGCGGTTCATCCGAACGTTACAAAATGCCTATTCCACAGCAAACACAAAATTACTAACAAATTTATGATAAAACTAGATTGGCGGTGTTGAAAAAATTAAAAGTTTTTCTACTGTTCATCAATTTATTCTATTTGTTTACACTCGTCACAAAGTATAATATGTCTATAGTAAAGTATAGTAAGCAAAGAAGACCCTCTGGCAAAATGAGAAAATGACTGAAGCTCGATCAATATAGGTTCAAAAATTATCAATTTGATTTTAAAATGTAGGAAACATTCTGATCTACAATTTGAGACCAAATCAATAATTTGTGAACCAATATTGACCGAGCTGGAGTCATTTTCTCATCTTGCCAGAGGGTCTTCTTTGCTTGGACAGACTATAGTAATATCTTTTGTTACTCTAGTTACTGCTAAGTTACTAGAATGTTCATGAGTCTGCCTTCGTTATTAGAATTAAGAAATTAAAGATTCTCTACAGCCTTGTACTTGTGATTATTTTTTATTAGATTTTTTGATTTTCAATAATAAATTTGTTAAATGGCGGCGATTGTGTAAATCTTACCCAAATCTCAAAAATTGCAAAATAGACAAAACATAATTTAAGTGAAAAATGAGTGTTTAGTAGTGATTTTTGATCGCTATTTCTGAGACTTTAGTAAGATTCACAGAATCGACGACATTCATTTTTTTCTTTAGAATCCGACTCTCTTCAACTTCAACAATACGAAATACAAATTTATTACTCCTAATCCAGTTAAAACCCTCATTGTTGAAAAATTGCGTTTTTAGCACATTTTTCCCCTTTATCCCAACAACCGTTGAAGTTACAAACAACAAACTGGTTTCATTGCATTTCTTAGCTGATTTTACATAGGAACTGATAATTTTACGACCTGAGTAGGCTAAAGCCTCTGAGAATTAGAGAAATTTATATTTTTTGAAAAATCTCAATTTTCCGCCATTGTTATCTCGGTAAGGAAGCGTTTTTGGGGGTTTATTCCATGGAACTTTTCTGTCTACTTGGTGTAAGGAATCAGCCTGAGAAGTATTGCACATTCCTCCTGAAACACTCTGTATTTTCAATTATGTTGTATCTCTCAACATTATCACGTTGAATGGAATTTAAATTATTCCTAACAATTTTTTTAAAATCTGTTGTTTACCTTTGCTTGTTGTAGTGAATGAGAAATCGATTGTAGGAACATATGATTCGTAGATTGTGCTATATGGCTGCATGGTAATGTGCAGGTATAGGGCTGAACCAGTTGACGAAATTACTCGTTTATTGAAATCTCCACACAATGTAGCCAACAGTTTGTCATTTTTGTTTGTTCCGTCATAAACCTGCAATAATCAAAATAATATTTCGATAAAATGGAGGAGTTTCGACAAACATTTAGCCCACAGAATAGCGATTACACATATTATCCATCTCAAAAACATATTGACAATATAAATTAATGTTCCATGTTAACGCGCTATAATCAAAATTCTTTTTTTGAAAAAATGGAGTAAGAGTTGTTTTGAACAAAATTTAATAGTGGAATATCAAGATTATATATCACGAAAGATATGTTAACAAGTTAAATGAAAATGAATGGATTCTTCATTCATTGTCGTCACATTGAACATAGACATTTTAGTATTACTGAATATTAATATTATTTAATATTAAATTTAATCTTACATTTTAATATTATTTGAATATTACTCAAATAACAGGTTACATGTGAGTAATATCAACTATAATGATATAGTTCGGCCAAGCAAAGAAGAGCCTCTGGCAAGATGGGAAAATGACTCCAGCTCGGTCAATATTTATTCAAAAATTATTGATTTGGTCTCAATTGCAGGAAACATTCTGATCTACAATTTGAGACCAGATCAACAATTTTTGAACCAATATTGACCGAGCTGGAGTCATTTCCCCATCTTGCCAGAGGCTCTTCTTTGCTTGGCCAGACTATACCTAAAGCTATAGAGACTGTATTATCACTGATTATAATCATAGTCCCTATACATGAAGCTATCCTACTATATTGTAGATGAGATTTATCTATTCACAGATTCAAAAAATCTACTCTCTGGTCAAATAAATGTTTGCTAATGTACCGTATCAAACTTTAGTAATCAGAAAATTTGTCCTTTAAATTGATTAAAATTGAAATTCGGCAGCACTGTAAAAAGTGTCTTCAATTGATATTTTCCTTATTGATTATTTTAAAATTCAACCGATTTTATGGTCTTGATGGTTGTTGGAAGTTTAATGAAATATCTCATCGCAGAATAAAAGGAAGTTTTCTCAAATATAGTAGGTAGAGTGGTGAATGGGGAAGGCAATTGATTTTCTGAATTAATGAATGAATGAATGAATTATTGATTAATGGAAGTATGAATGATTCAATAAATGAATGAATGAATCTATGATTTGATGAATATAAGAGATTGAATAAATCTAAGATTTGATGTATATAAAAGAATGAATGAATAAATATTTTCGTCATACTCGTATGTAATACACAACTTTTTAAGCTAGATTTGCGTTTGGAAAATTGCCGTTTACATGAGAATCAAAGATCAGCTGTTCTGAATGCGGGAATAATCATTTTGATGATTATTACAGCACTAGTCATCATCACAATGATAATTACAGCACTGAAAATCTAGCCCAGCTGTTTTTTCAGAACTCCGACGTATGAATAAACGAGTCGAACAAGCCGCCATGACAGTTCAGTGTGTGCGTTTGTGCTAGTATTGTGTTGAGGTTATGTTGGCTTCAGTTAATGTTTTCAGTTGTTTGAGGTTTTAATAAATCCTTCTCAGTCTAGTATGACGAAAAAAATGTACATAATTCGTGTGGAAAAGTTTACAAACTCATAATTATTTTCAAAACTCGCGTACCGCTCGTTTGGAGAACATAATTATTCGTTTGTAAAAACGCCTTTTCTACACTCATTATGTAATATACTATTCCATTGCACTCACCGCTACTTTTGAAGAACAGTCTCTTAAGATGAAGCTGAGTTGGCGGACGTATAAGGAAACTGTGTCATTCTGATTGGGAGCTGTGATCAGCACTTGGCAGTCTTTGACGAAATTGGAGTGTCTCACACGACCATACTCAGTTCTGGTCAGATTTCTCGAACATTCTGGAAAAATCGGTCATCATTTACATGTTTTGGAGTAATATAATCGGTGATAATGATTCAGCCTTGACAGTGCTGCTATCTATTGGGCTAGAAACACAACTTTTCGCGTACTGTTGGTTTGTATCTGAATTTGAATTTGAATTTGAATTTGAAATATCTTTATATGAGCATCTACGAAACAGGTGAAGTGCTGTACAGTAAAAGATACGAGCAGTTCACCTCTTTCGTGGGCACGAGCCGTCAGTGCTTTTAAGCCTTAAATGTGATTGTTTCTTGATTCCAAAGATTATAATTTTAATCTACAATAATTATACTGGTCTATCCAATCAGAGTAGACATTCTGGCAAGATGGAAAAATTATTCCAGCTCGTTCAATATTGGTTGAAAAATTATCAATTTTGTCTTAAATTATAGAGCAGAATCGTTTTCACAAGTTGAGAAAAAATTTATAATTTTTAAAGCGATTTTGACTATGCTGAAGTCATTTTCTCATCTTGCCAGAATATTTTCTTTGTTTGGTCAGAGTATAGTAGCTTATAGGTAGATAACTATAGTGAGGTAGATCGTCTTGGTAGTTGAATAAAAAATTATTATTAGAAATTAGCTACTATTATTAGTAACTTTATAAAATATAAAGTTATAGTATTATTATTAAATACCTTATTAGTAAATTTATTATTAGAAATCGAGTTACTGGTTTTGTTTGAAACGCCATTATCAATCTGTTAGAAATCTTCCATCATTTTGGATTCTTATCTCAGATATCTCGATATTCTAATAAAAGCCTTCTTAATGTAAGGGACGTTTGGAGATTTCATTGCTACTGAATAGATTTTAAATAAATGTGTAAAAGTAAGAGATTTGAAATACAGTAGTATTGAATAATATAAAATACAGTAGTATTAAATAAATAAGTACTGATCTGTATGTAGCCTACTGATTTGAATAATAAATTTGATTTGAATAAGATAGATACACAGGAGAGGTTGGAGATTTGATTATGTAGCAATGGGATGAATTTGTGTGAGAATTTATTAATTAATGTGTACTGATTTGAACCATAAATTTGATTTGATTTCGAATAGCATCGAGGAAGAGATTTGAAATTTTATCATGTAGCTATGAAATAAATGTGTATGATTTTAAAATACGTAATAATGTGAACAATAAATTTGATTATATTTGATTTGAATTTGAATAATGTATGAATACAGGTAAGAGTTTGAATATTTTATTAAATGTAGCTATTGAATAAATGTGTGTGGTGTGTCTGGTTGTTCAGCGAAACGGATGCTAGGTGATTGTGATGTTAAGTTACAAACACTAAGGACTGCTTTCGGATGGGTGACCAGATTGTGACCAAGGCGAGGGAAACCTACCCTCATGGGTAGCTCTCCACAACAAAAACCATATGCATATTTTTTTTAGAATAAATGTGAGAGAACTCGAAATGTGTACCAATCAGAACAATGAATTTGATTTGATTTTGAAATTGAATAGTATGAATTCAAGAAAAAGGTTCGAGATTCTAACATTTAACCTAGATGGAAGAATTATCAGATATTTGAATACTGATGTAAACAATAAATTCGATTTAATTTGACTTGGAATAGTATATAAATTCATAAATAATAATTTATTTACCCGAAGAAGAATATTCAATCTTGAAAGCACTGCCGGCAGCATCAGCCGGTCGATTGGCCCTACAGACGAATGCCAATTTCACGCTATTGGACGCGATCAACGAATCAGGAACCACCTTATTTCGCCCACACAAACTGTAGGAAGACTGTTTCTTTCTTTCTGACGTGTACAACTGAAAAACGAATATAGAAATATAGAGAACATGATTATACAGAAAGATTGGAGAAATTGGAAAAAAGTTGAAATAAATAACTCAAATGAGTTGATTAGTCCTCAGATGAAAATGACTAGGGAAGAAATTGGCTGCGGTTTTAATATCATTCTAGGGGAGCACGTTTTTCTTGATACTACCATACAATAATATTCAAGCTTTAAAGTATCATTTGGTTAGTGTTTTGATTTGATTGTCTCGATGAATAGATAAAGTACTTCCCAGATGTACTTGAAGAAGAAGAAGAAGAAGAAGAAGAAGAAGAAGAAGAAGAAGAAGAAGAAGAAGAAGAAGAAGAAGAAGAAGAAGAAGAAGAAGAAGAAGAAGAAGAAGAAGAAGAAGAAGAAGAAGAAGAAGAAGAAGAAGGAGAAGAAGAAGAAGAAGAAAGAGAAGAAGGAGAAGAAGAAGACAGAGAAGAAGAAGAAGAAGAAGAAGAAGAAGAAGAAGAAGAAGAAGAAGAAGAAGAAGAAGAAGAAGAAGAAGAAGAAGAAGAAGAAGGAGAAGAAGAAGAAAAAGAAAAAGAAGAAGAAGAATGTACAACAAATTAATTTAAAATGAATATGGAAAAATAACGTAAGAAAATGAATGAAATTGCAAAATTAGGAAGGATTTTAGCATACAGTTAAACCTCTGTCTGTCAAAGTCGATTATCTCGCGAAAAAATCATCTAATTATAGTCTGGTCGAGCAAAGAAGACTTCCTGGCGAGATAGGAAAATGACTCCAGCTCGGTCAATATTGATTCAAATTTTTTTAAATTTGCAATCGAATATCAGAGCAGAATTTTTTTTATTATTTGAGACCTAATTTATGATTTTCAACCAATATTGACCGATCTGGAGTCATTTTCCACTCTTTCCAGAATGTCTTCTTTGTTCGCACAGACTATAGCTGTAGAGAGGTAAACGTTATTGAGAGGCTTAGGTGTTGAGAATATTTTGAATACTCTTTCGCAAATAAATTTGGAGAATCGAGGATTAGTTGAACTATTCAATAGGGGATAAATAGATTTAGGAAACCATAAAAAATTAATTGAGAAGAGGAAAGGTCAAAGTGATTCACTCTTCGATTTACCTATTCATATTTTCACTCACTTCTGAATTAATGAATAAGTAATAATAAAATATGATAATAATGAATAATTTTATCCACGGTTTTACTTACTGAGGAGAAAAATTCCATAAAGCCTCCGTGAATCTGAAAAATTAAATAAATTGATCAAGTTGAAAGACAATCAAACATCACGAGAAAAGAAAATAGAAACACTATTGTAGGGTTCTGTAATAAATAGATAAATGATAATTATGTAAGGGAGGTATTTCTTACCTGGTTGATATTCCCTTCAAGTTGGAGGGTGTTCAACACCTTCAGAACCTCCTTCCCCTATCAGTCACAATTTTATTCAATAAATAGATAAATGATAATTATGTAAGGGAGGTATTTCTTACCTGGTTGATATTCCCTTCAAGTTGGAGGGTGTTCAACACCTTCAGAACCTCCTTCCCCTATCAGTCACAATTTTATTCATTTATTTAGTTATTTCACATCAAAGAGTACAACAGGCTACATAGCCCAAAACTGTTCCTCTCAAATTTATACCAAACAAAAAATGTTATGCCATAAACCATTCCTAAAACACTAAATTTACACCAAAAGAAAAATTCAACAAATTTTGAATTTTTAAATCTGTTCACAAAAAAGTTCACCAAACAAAATCACAAAATAAAAATATCCAAAATGTTCCTGAATTTTGAATGAACATGGAAAATTTAGACCAGAAAAAAATTGAACACACAAGAAGCCATTACAGCTGATGAATTTTCCCTCAAGTAAAGGTGGCAGCCCTAAAAAACTTCCTTCTCTCGCTTTATGACATCAGTACCAATTCTCTTTCAAGTAAATATGGCAACGCTGGATCTATGGGCCACTAGGCTCAGCTTGTGAACGTGAAAAATCTTTTTTGCAATGAACCTTAGCCTAATTTCATTCCAAATAAATTGAAATAATTACCAAAGATTCGTCACCGATCACTTTGAGGTGATCCCCCTCGCAGTTCTGTGACGGTTCTATGTCCAGATTGGCGTAGTGCAGTTTGAGCAGCCGCTTATTCTCATTGTTGATGGTCCACATACAGCGCAGACCCGGCTTACAGGCGGCCGGATAACCAGGGGAGGTCAGGATTTGGGTATCGTTCTGTACGGTTAGAACGCTTACGCCGCATTCGGCTGAAAAAATTGAAATTTTATTAAGTTATTATTATTCTATAGAGGTTCGGCTTATCCACAGATACCTTGATTTGGAAGATGAAATGAAATTAAAATATTCTTTATTTGGCGGAGTCAGGACTAGGAAGTCCTTTCTACCACTCAACCTTGAGATGGATAATCGATAATGGATAATTGATAATGGATAATGGATAATGGAAAATGTATAATGGATGATGGATAATTGATAATGAATAATGGATAATTGATAATTGATAATTGATAATTGATAATTGATAATTGATAATAGATAATTGATAATGGATAATGGATAATGGATAATGGATAATGGATAATGGATAATGGATAATGGATAATGGATAATGGATAATGGATAATGGATAATGGATAATTGATAATTGATAATTGATAATTGATAATTGATAATTGATAATTGATAATTGATAATTGATAATTGATAACTGATAATTGATTGATAATTGATAATGGATGATGGATAATTGATAATGAATAATGGATAATTGATAATTGATAATTGATAATTGATAATTGATAATTGATAATAGATAATTGATAATTGTTAATTGATAATTGATAATTGATAATTGATAATTGATAATTGATAATTGATAATTGATAATTGATAATTGATCATTGATCATTGATCATTGATAATTGATAATTGATAATTGATAATTGATAATTGATAATTGATAATTGATAATTGATAATTGATAATTGATAATTGATAATTGATAATTGATAATTGATAATTGATAATTGATAATTGATAATTGATAATTGATAATTGATAATTGATAATTGATAATTGATAATTGATAATTGATAATTGATAATTGATAATTGATAATTGATAATTGATCATTGATAATTGATAATTGATAATTAATAATTGATAATAGATAATGGATAATGGATAAAGAAAATGGATAATGAATAATGGATAATTGACAATTGATAATAATTGATAATGATTTTCGAGTATAAGTTTGGAGAGATTGCATGGAATAGAATCAAACTAATCTATGCTTATCCCTTATTCTATATTGAATTCATTATTGCCATAAGAATTATTCATTATTTCACACTGTTTAGGAGGGCTACTTAATATAATGTATCAATGTGAATAGAATATCATGGCATCATTTTATCATTTGATAAAAAAAAGGAATAATAGACCTCTCTCTCTACTAGGTATCATATATTTTATACAATACTCTCTGGCAGAAAACAATACTCTCTGAATCACAAATCACTTTTAAATAGATAATCTATAGTAAAGGGAATACGCCATAAAGCAACATAAACTAAATGAATTTATATAAAAATATATTAAATATTCTAGTTGAATTCGAGTACTCACAAGTTTTCCTGGTCAGTTTCAAACGGAATCCAGTGCCTGTGTTACTGGAGTTGTCGGTTTTGAATCGGATCCACACCTCATTGGACACAGTAACTGTTTTCTGGAACTGGGGCGTGTCACAGTATCTGCCAATCAGGCTCGAGTTACTGTGCATACTGTCTTTCAGCTGTCGAAGACAAGAAAGGAAAATTTGAAAATTTATTCGTCTTAATACATAATAAATCATCATACATCATTAATCATTTATGTAACACTATACTTTTGTAACGGATGAAACAGTTGTAGAAATCTGATTTCAAGGGCCTAATATAAAATCAAGAATCTGATTTCAAGGGCCTACTGTAAATATAAAGAATCTGATTTCAAGGGCCTAATCAGATACGTATAGGCTCACGTAGCGCAATCTATCGGATTTTTCAGCTCCACAGCGATTTAGTTAAGAAATGTACATAAGTTACTTTAAAACTATATTATATTTTATATATATAACTTTTTTGCGTCAGCTATACAATGCAGTTATTCCAACAAAACAAAAACAAAAATTTCAGAGTATTATCATTCTATTTTACTATTTTGATATACCTCAAATGAAGTGATTTAACTCACCTCAACATAATCGCAGGAACACTGATCACAAACGTCCAACTTGAGGTGATCAAACTCGATTTGAATAACATAACCCAGGGCAGTGGTCACATGCCAGTCGCAGTCAAGAAACGAGTCATAATGACCGTTGCGGTCAATATCGGGAGCCACTATGGTTTTCGCATCGTCCTCTACGAACAAAAGACCGCCGCAGCCTTCACTCGGGCCTGGGAAACGAATTTAAAAGAGTCAAATTTAAAATTCGTTGAATAAATTCAAATCGTCAAAAAGTGAAGTCTTAATAAGAAAAAAACATGAAGTAGGAGGTAAAACCTATTTAAATGTTGATTGAAAGTTTTTAGTGATGTAGAGATCAAGTTTACTTTCTGATAGGGCCTAATAAAGTCTCTAAAGCTCTACCAACCAGAAAATTATCAGAAGTAAATAAGAATTATCCACAGAAAATTGCTGAAAATCAATTTTCAACATTCATGTCTAATTGTGATTAGGCCTAAGAAAGTAAATAATGTAGAAAATTAATATTGAAAATGTAAACTCGAGTTTGGTTTCACCAACCAAACGATCGACTGATTCAAGCCAAATTATATTCTGGTAGAGCAAAGAAGACATTCTTCCAAAATGGTCGATTGAGGCGAGAGTATAACTACGGATGCACAGATCTGAAAATTTTAGAGCAAAACACTGGCGGCTCGTACCCACGAAACAGGTGAAGTGCTCGTATCTTTTACTGTACAGCACTTCACCTGTTTCGTGGGCACGAGCCGCCAGTGGAGCAAAATCATTACAGCCAACATACCGTTAGTGAGAATGGTGAGAGATAAATGATAAGAGTGGAACTATTTTCATTTCGACCGCTGGCAGCAATGGACAACAGCCATTTTGGAGAAATGTCTTCTTTGCTTGACCAGACTATAGAAACACAGACAGTCAAAGCTCAAAAAAAAATAATTAATATTGTCAGTGCTTCAATTGAATATAGATCTTTACAATACTGTATACAAAAGCGAAATAACACTCACTCATTCATTAATTTGTTCATTCATTCATTTGTTTATTCATTCATTCATTTATATTCGCTCACTAACAAAACTAAAAATCTCCTGAGAAAGTTCAATAATAAATTCAACTCACCATAAGTGAACCGCACACTGGCCACAAACCCATCATGCCCATTAGTAATATCGGAGGAGAATATGAGATTGAGCTTGTTCTGCTGGGATGTAATAGTTCCCGGATTGTCATCTCCACAGTAGGTACCCTTCCTATACTCCACCCCATCCACCACCTGCCATGCGGTCAAGGAATCGAACCGACACGACACACTGCTTTCAAGTTTGAATTTTTTGAAACTGTTATGAGAAAAATGGAAAGAAAGATCAAATATTAATTACAGGAGATGCAAACACGACACACTGCTCTCTAGTTTGAATTTTTTGAAACTGTTACAGAAAATGAACAGAAATATTAAATATTAATTACACAAGATGTATACACTTGAACTGTTGAGGAACAATGGACCGAATTATTGAATATTAATCACACAATTAATTATTTATTCCATGGAAGGGTGAAGTGGAGCAATAAATACGAGAAACTCATAGAAACTCGTACAAACTCATAGTTGTATGGGGAAACGCAAATAAAAAATCAGCTGACCAGTTTTTGTTGCTCCATACAACTATAACAATTGAAATATAATGAAAAATAAAATATTTAGCAGTAGCAAATGGATAAAATACTAAAATTATTGATAAAATGGTTTATAGACAAAAAGAAAAACTGAAAGAGAATGTATTACAAAATAATAAGAATAATGCAGAAAATAAAGGATATGTTTGTATGCAATACAACAATATCAAACTTTAATCCAATTATAATTGAGAAATATTTTCCATAATAATTTATTGCTTATTCTATTATTACCTGAGTTATGTGTAAATACTCCTAAAACTGTTTGATTGATTTTAAATAAGTTGCAAAGGTCAATCAAGTTCAATTAACAATACTTTCTCTGGTAGACTAACAATTTCTTATAACTTTTCCTGTAGCCTCTAGTCTGTCCAAGCAAAGAAGACATTCTGGCAAGATTGAAAAATGACTCCATCTACGTCAATATTGGTTTGAAGAATATAAATTGCGTTTAAAATTATAGAGAATATTCTGGTCTACAATTTCGAAACAAAGTTATAATTTTTGACAATATTGAGCAAATTGCAGTCATCTTTCCATCTTGCCAGAATGTCTTCTTTGCTTGACCAGACTATGCCTTATTCTCAGTATTCTCTGTCTACTGAATCATTGAGCAAAGTATAGGAGTCCATTGTATTAGCTTGTCTACTATTGGCCAAGCTTTCTTTGCAGCCATTGGTGGAAACCAGAGGGGCGTGGCTAAAACTTCCAGTACTGACTACTGACTTTACTAGTACCCTATTTGTGCTGGCATCTCGTGTCCAGAATGGGAACTTCTAGGAAACTGTTGTTGAAAGTGGGGAATTGTTTGAGCTCGTCGCCTACTATTGGCCAAGCGTTCATTGCTGCCATTGGTGGAAAGCTGAGGGGCGTGGCTGGCTCCTCCAGTACTGTACTGGCACCCTGTTTGAGCTGGCATCTCGTGGTGAGAATAGAAACTACTACAAAACTGTTGTTGTGAGTAGGAGACTGTCAGTGCTCGTCTGCTATTGGTCAAGCTTTCATTGCTGCCATTGGTGGAAAGCAGAGGGGCGTGGCTAACACCTCTTGTACTGACTGTAATGGCACCCTGTTTGTGCTGGCATCTTGTAGACAGAATGGGAACTACTAGGAAACTGTTGTTGGAAGTAGGAGACTGATTGAGCTCGCCTGCTATTGGCCAAGCTTGCTTGTGCTGCGATTGGTGGGAAGTAGAGGGGCGTGGGCTGTGGGCTGAAACCTTCAACTGACTCAACTAGTACACTATTTGTGTTGCGACCTAGTGGAAATATTGGGAACTAACATAGTGTTGTTGGATATGTATGGGCTTGAAGTTGTTCAGTTCAAAAGGAACATGAACTTGTTTGGGCTATTATTTTGAGCAAAATTTAGATTGAAAAATAGTGAGAGCTATTTAAATTTTCAATTCACATCATTATTGTGGTAGTGTATTATGCATAAATGATGATGTTATATCATATTGTTTGTAGTTAGTAAATATATATACAAATATAATTATATACAAAAATAATGATATACAAATATATGTAACATGAATTTTGGTATCAGTCACTCTATTAATATTACAGCATTCATAGTAATTTGATTATTTCGAATTACAACTCAAACACAAATTAATACAGCTGGTGCAAAAATTATGGGCGGTTGGCGAATGACTGTTATCAATTCTCAGCTCTGTCAGGACGGTCGAAAGCTGTCTTCGTGAGCGAATTACAACTGCTGGGTTCACTTTCGTTTCGATGTTCTCTCGTGGACAGCTCGTCGACTGTCCTGACAGAGCTGAGAATTGATAATCGCCAACCACCAACCGCCTCAATCTTTGTTACCAGCTTATATCAATTTGTACCTTGATAGTAATTCAAAATTATCGAGCTATTAAAGTGAATTATGATATATAGCTATAGAGAAAATAAGATAACAGTCTGTCCAAGCAAAGAAGACCCTCTGGCAAGATGGGAAAATGACTCCAGCTTGGTCAATATTTGTTCAAGAATTATAAATGTGGTCTTCATAGTACTTCAAATTGTTACCTACGATTTGAGATCAAATTGAAAATTCTTGAACAAATGTTGACTAAATTGGAGTCATTTTCCCATCTTGCCAGAGGGTCTTTTTTGCTTGGATAGACTATATAGCTATTTATATAGACTATTGCAATGCTCAGTAAGTATTACTCACCTCACAACAACGACCTTGTTTTCAGGCGCAGTAATGTTCCATACACAGCTGATGCCATCTAGATATGCACCGCCGTGATTTGGGGTGGAGATTTCTCTTGGTTCTTTTATCTCCCCTCCACATTCTAGAAATCCATATTATGTAGATTAGTAATTATCATAGTGATTTATAATTTGAAAATATTCGATCTGTATCGATAAAAAACCATCCACCCGAATGGTGTTGAAAGTTGTTCCCCTTTTAATCACAACCTTCAGTCCGCTAGCACTGCCTGGTCAGGGTACGAGACCCAGTAGGCATGGCTGTTTTTCACCTCATCAATCACCTTCAAACTCATTAGCCTATCCATTACCCACGCACAAGCTAAGATGCTTATGTGGGCATCATCCACGATAAAAAGAAATTCAAATGAAACATTATCGAACTACTTAGTCAATAACCCATATAGAAGGTCATATAGAAGGCTAAACCAACCTTCTTTAATAATTTGTATCGAATTAATTCAAATAGAATAGCTTATAAGTCTCTAAAAAGGTGCTCTTACAATGAATAAAAAAATTTATCGAACTACCAAACTTGATAATTAATTAATTGATAAGACACTATCGAAAATAAAGTAATATAAGTAGGCCTACGAATGTATTTAATAGTATATACATAGTTTACTATTACTATATACATAGTGATCGTGATGAGTTTCAATGTACCAAATCTATGTTACTTGAATAAAAATATTTGAATGAGTATTGAACAGAATCTCCATGTATTGCTATATGAATAGACAAAGGACTTCTGCAACTGAAAATATTGACCAATGTACTAAATAGCAAGCGAGATCCATCGAATGAAACTGTTCATAAGAACTGTCAAGCCGCTCGGCCGGCAACCGAGAGGTACCGGGTTTGATTCCCGGTCCGGGACTATTGATATACTATACATATAAATAACAAAAAACTGATCATCAATACATCAAGTGAAGTAAATAACGGTATTTATATTATACATATAAATAAAATAATAGAACTGACCGTCAATACTGTACTGAAACAGGAACCCGGATCGCTCCTTGATCCAGTCAGACCGGAACGTGATAGTAACCTCGTCGCGAGATGTGATCGGCGGAGGCGCATTGAGGCCACAATATGGCCGCGGTTGCTCCGGACTGAAAATCTCTCTCGGATCGGTCACTGTTACGTTGTCGTAGCTACAGTCTGCGTCTGTTACGGACAAAGATAACATTTGTTACACGAGAGCTATTTGGTGCATGAAGAGGAATAGTTGCACAAAAGAGCATAGAAGAACATATATGCATAGAAGAGCATATATGTTACACAAAATAAAATTTGAATGTGTGATACATCAATAGATAATCACAGTATACCCTTGAAATGAGTTTATTTTTCGTTACGACTATAGTTTCTACTTTGAAGTCATTTTCAAGACTTTCAATGACTAGGAGTCATTTCAATTTGAATGAGTTATGACCTAAGATAACATTTATAACACGGGATTTATTTGGTAAATAAACATTAATAATTTCACAAATAGGAATTGGAATATAAAACTCCACAATATAAATTTGATAGAAAAGTTATACTAGGTGTTTCAGGAGGAATGTGCAATACTTCTCAGGCTGATTCCTTACACCAAGAAGACAAAAAAGTTCGATGGGACCAACCCCCAAAAACGCTTTGTTACTGAGATAACAATGGCGGAAAATTGAGATTTTTCAAAAAACATTTATTTTTCCAATTTTTTAGAGGCCTTAGTGAGGTTCTAGAATAATCAATTCATATGTAAAATTACCTGATGAATTCAATGAATCCACTTCCAAGTTTGTAACCTCAACGGTTATTGAGATAATTGGAAAAATATGCTAGAAAACGCCATTTTTTAACAAAATGGTTATAACTGGATAAGGATTCATAAAATTGTATTTTTTTTAATGGAAGTTGAAGAGAGTCGGATTCTAAAGAAAAAGTTAAAAGGCAGCGATTGTGTAAATCTTACCCAAATCTCAGAAATAGCGATCAAAAATCGAAAAACGCTACTAAACACAAATTCATCACTTGTGCTATGTTTTGTCAATTTTGCGATTTTAGATCGCCATTTCTGAAATTTGGGTAAAAATGTTGAAAAATGGCGTTTTCTAGCATATTTTTCCAATTATCTCAATAACAATTGAAGTTACAAACTTGGAACTGGATTCATTGAATTCCTCAGCTAATTTTTCATAGGAATTGATTATTTTAGGACCTCACTGAAGCCTCTAAAAAATTAGAAAAATTAATATATTTTGAAAAATCTCAACTTTCCGCCATTTTTATCTCGGAAACAAAGCATTTTTTGGTTTTGCTCCCATAGAGCTTTTTTGTCTACTTGGTGTAAGGAATCAGCCTAAGAAGTATTGCACATTCCTCCTGAAACACCCCGTATAGGCGAGAATACATCAGTTCTAAACCAAGCACCTCTTTTTTGGGATCCGTCATTGTAGAAGAGAATAAGTGAGAGTAAAAATATTGGAGAAAGGGAAAATTAAGGATCTTAATATTGGTTTAAAATAGATCAATTTGGTCTAAAATTCTAGATCAGAGTATTTCATACAATTTAAGACTCAAATTATAATTTTCAAACGAATATTGACTGAGATGAAGTCATTTTTCATCTTGTCAGAGTGTCGTCTTTGGTTATACAGACTATTCTAGCTCAGATGTACAGGTTTACTCATACTCTGGTCATTGTTGAAGGTTTATGCGAACCGGGCTATAAGGTAACAGGGATGATCATTTTTTTATTCAATTATTTCCAGTGATAAATTAGAACTTCAGGCATTCTATGTATTATTAAAAATTTATTGAAACAAGAAGACTCTTATACATTTATACTATTAATACATAAAAAATGGATTAAAACAATGTTCTAATCATGAATTTGATAAATTTGAAGAGATTGACTGTTTCTTATCTTTATAGACAGTGCATTATTTTGTACTAAAATCAATAAACTTACCGTCTTCCAAATCAAACGAAGTGAACGAGCCTCGAATTATTTTGCCAGGTGCAAATATACTGTAAACACAGTTGAGAAGTTTGACATACTTTCTAGGGTAGTTGGGTGACATAATCTGACCCTGGGGCTCGATGAACAGGCCTCCGCATTTTGTAGTCCAAAGTAACTACGAAAAATATTGAAATATTCAGTGAATCGCCTAATTTTTTGGCGTGAGATATAGCTATTCAGTTTGCAAAACAAAAATTTCAGTTTCAAAAATGATCTATGTCATAGATTCAATTAACAATATTGAGGCAATAAAGTAGTCATTCTGGATCTCACTGCAAGTCATCAATATGAACTAGTTTTAATAACTATTACATTATCTCATTCACATTCTTTTAAAAAGAATAGTATTGAGTCAAACATAATGGTACAGTTAATTTGAATAATTATATATTAAGAATAAATACCTTGAATCCATCGCCCTGAATACTGTCATCCGAATGGAATAGTACTCTGACTCGTGTGGCTTCTGTGTCAATTTCCTTGTTCACTTCGTCTCTACCACAGTGCACAGAGTTCAGCAGCCATTGCTTGTTCTTCCAGAAGAAAATCTATAGAAAAAGATAGAAATTTTATAAATTTACTTAGAGAAAGTTATAGAGCCTCAGATTAGAGTAGGCTATGCAAGTGTAAATTTCATGCGAAATAAATACAATTGAAATGTATCCCGCGCTTCGGGGCACTGAGCGACATCAGTATTAAATATGTACAAGTATTAGATATTTCTTGTACGCTGATGATGTGAATCAGTGGCTCGAAACGCATCCGACAAGCAACGAAATCGTGGGGAGGCCTACTGTTTAAGTGAAAGTTTATAACGAAATTTATTATTATAATTATTATAACAATCGAGAGAATTTAAAGTAGTTTAAAAAAAAGAGAAGAAATTTGCATTACCTTGACATAATCCTTGGAGCAGTCTTTGGATGATTCCAGATAGAATCGGTCGACAAATTTCAAAACAATTCGGTAACCAGGCTCGGCCCTTATGTCCCAGTCGCACTCAGTGTTCGGCATGTACTTCAATGAGAAACCTGGAGACATCACCTCTCCTGTGGTACCGTGATGGACACCACCGCAGCCTAAGAAAAAAAATCAAATTATCGATAAAAATATTCATAAAAAATGAAACCATGGTCATGTACCAAATTGAACGTTAGAATTGACATCACCAGGGTAAAGTCAACTCTGAATCCGTTTAATATGTTTTGTAATCTCACAGAGGATCATTTTTGTTTAAAATTTAACGTAGAATATTTTTGTACAGTACATATTTTACACTCAACTGCAAAGTTTGCGAGGTATTTGAAAAAATGCAATTTTGCACCTTTAAGCCCCCTCTCCTACAAACCGGACGCTCGAAACTGTGGAACTTCCTTCCATTCAATAAAGGGGTTGTATAGAACAGTTTAGCGATGGAGAGAGACTTTTACTTTGAATCTCCCGGTTTGGTCACTTTTTTTACTAATCCTACTGTACTAATGCTAATGATCATTTATAGTCTGTCCAAGCAAAGAAAACCCTGTGACATGATAGGAAAATGAATCCAGCTTGTTCAATATTTGTTCAAGAACTACGAATGTGGTCTTAATAGTAGATCAAATTGTTTCCTACAATTTGAGATCAAATTAATTATTCTTGAACCAATATTGGCCGAGCTTAATTCATTCTCCCATCTTGTCAGAGGGTCTTCTTTGCTTGGAAAGACTTCACCAACCTCTTGAAGTAGGATCCAGTCTGATTTTGAATTTGCTTTGCTGGCGTTTTCCGGTTGAATGGTACTCGATCCACAGCTGGTTGGTTTGTGACGTAATCGGCGAGGGGAGGTTGGAGCCGCACCATTTGAGGGCGAGGGGGGAGGTGGGGTGCGGCCCGTTGTAGATAAGTAGGTGCTCTTCGTCGCAGTTCAGTGATAGGTCTACGCTAACAAAGTTTATCTGCGATTGGAATGAAATTATGCATCAATTATTATATTCAAAACAAAGTAAGTTAGGTTCAATGCTATATGAACATTCAGAAAAGTGTGAATGCAATAGGTGTATAGTGTATCCATCAACCATAAAGTATAAATATAGCATAGCTTCCTCTAACATAGATTATAGTGATGGAGGATATCGATACATCGATGTTCGATGTTCGATGTTTTTCACTTATCGATAGTTTTACCTAGATATACGAATTGGAAATGTCAGTGAAGTTGACCCACGTAATACAGGAAACGGAGCTTTTTTTAACAAAATAATTGAATTTGTACAAAATAAACTTAAGCCAAAGTTAAACTAACGATTCATAGCAATGGGAAAATAACTCCAGCTCAGTTAATAATGATTCAGGAATCATAAATTTGGTTTCAATTTGTAGAACAGTACTATTTCTTGAGACCAAATTTATGAACTTTGAACCAATATAGACCGAGGTGGAGTCATTTTCTCATATTGCCAGAATGTCTTCTTTGCCTGGACCGACTGAAGGTGTGAATTTATAAAGCTCTGCAGGTTAAGCTTATTGATGTTACTTCATACTCAATGGCTGAAGTTTTCGAGAAGACTTTTGAAGTTTTTCAAAGCTCTCATACTTCATCATGCTGTTGTTTCTTTTCATGTCTACATGAATTATTTCCATAAAACTACGTAGTTGAAGTGACTAAATGAGCTAGAATAATTTTCAATTTTCAAATATTTCTCATTCATTCAACTTTTGTTTCAATAATTAATTGTTTCCAGTACGTTTTTTATGTAAATGGAGATTCTGTGCCGCTATGAATGATTTCTGAAATAAATAGATAATAATATTATTGCCCCGCTCGCCTGAAAATAGAATAGAAAATAATTTTATTTTGACTTCAATATACAATTACATCAAATAATGAACACTGTAAATTTCATTCAATCCAGTTTGTATTATTCTACACTCACCTGTATAGACTGCTCCTCGGGATATACAGCCTGCCAAGCACATCCTATCGCTAGACTATCATTCAAAAATGGAGGATTGGTGATTTCATGCTCGGGTCCCCGTAGAACTCCTCCACACGGGGTTTCCCTGTACTCGATACGATAGCTGATCTCATGGCCCAAACCCAGAGCGGGCAGATAGGTGCGCATGTACATGCTTTTGTAGCCCTGGGAAATCAAATGAAACACAAATTTGTTAGTCATTTAAAAAAAAAACTCATTTCATCATTTTTCCATCCTTTCTAAACATTTTTATATTTATTTCATACGTAATCGTATAGTCTGTCCAAGCAGAGAAGACATTCTGGTAAGATGGGGAAATGACTCCATCTCGCACTGGCGGCTCGTATCAACGAAGCAGGTGAAGTGCTGTCCAGTAAAAGATACGAGCACTTCACCTGTTTCGTGGGCACGAGCCGCCAGTGCCATCTCGGTCGATATTTGTTCAATAATTATAAATTTAGTCTCAAATTGTAGATCAGAATGTTTTCTACAATTTGAGATCAAATGTATACTTATTGAATGAGTATTGACTGAGCTGGAGTCATTTTTCCATCTTGCCAGAATGTCTTCTTTGCTTGCTTAGTCAATTGTAACAAAGTAATCTCATTTCATTATTTTTTCATCCTTTCTCAACATCTTTACATTATATCATTTCATACGCTGATGTATAGTCTGTCCAAGCTGACAAGACATTCTGGCAAGATGAGAAAATGACTCCAGCTCAGTCAATATTTGTTCAATAAGTATAAATTTGGTCTCAAATTGTAGATCAGAATGTTCCCTACAATTCAAGACCAAATGTATAGTTATTGACCAAATATTGTCTGAGCTGGAGTCATTTTCCCATCTTGCCAGAATGTCTCCTTTGCTTGGACATACTATAACTGTTCATTGATCTTTCAATATCGTGTTTGCTGTTCACACTACAAGAAATGATCCAGAAATATTTTGTATTTCATTACTGTGTTAACTTTTTGATGTTTGAATCGCCATTTTGTAACGTTTGCATGAACCGCTAGTTGGAGGAGGGGCTTGTCTAGGCCAATGGCAGACGTTCACTCTGATTGGTTCATGCAACTACCAATAGCGGGCCTTGACTGTTAGTATGAATTCTGCTGCTCACTACTTTAAGTTTTAGTTTATCAAAGATTTACAATGTTGGAGCAACTGAATACGAGATCTCGATTTTTAATAAATCTGTGGTTCGACGTTTGACAATATAAGTCTAATCGTAGTAATCTTCAGTCTTCTAGATATGACAATACTAGTCTTCCAATTTAAAATCAATAAAAAGTTGAGAATATGATTTAATAGAATTCTAAAAATATCATAACAATACCTAATATTAATACTTAAAGTTATAGATAATGTGAGTGTCGCCATTGATATTGTATTTAAATTGATACTAGAATAATTTGATAAGTAATTACCTTCATTACAGTGACAGGGAATGGACTGAGGAGTACAGTTGGCTTGGTGTATTCAGAACATAACGTTTCAATTAGTGTGTCATCTGGAATAAGAATATTGAGAATAAAAAACAAATTTATAGACCAAATAAATTTATAATTTATTTACTTCTGAATGCATTATTGAATATAACAGCAGTTTGTTAACAAATAGCTGATTTTTAAACCAAGTATAAAAATAATTGTGATAAATTAATGGTTACTCAGTGGAACGGAAAGATTTGAATAAGTACAAGAATATTCTGTCCAAGCAAATAAAACCATCTGGCAAGATGAGAAAGTGACTCCAGCTCGGTCAATATTGGTTCAAAAATTTTTGATTTGTTCTCAATCTTAGAAAACATTATGATCTACAATTTGAGACCAAATCAATATTTTTTGAAGCAGTTTTGACCGAGCTGGAGTCATTTTCTTATCTTGCCGTATGGTCTTCTTTGCTTGGACAGACTATGAGTATGAATATATATACTACTTATATATTTTTTCATTTATTAAAAAATATGCATATGGCTTTTGTGGGGAGCTACTCATAAGGGTAGGTTCCACTCGCCTTGGTCACAATCTGGTCACCCATCCGAAATCAGTCCATAGTGTTTGTGACTTGACATCACAATCACATAGCAACCGTTTCACTGAACAACCAGACACACCACACATAGATTTATTAATCTATTGGAAAAAAAACTATATTCATTCTTGTTGGAGATGGGCACCCCTGTGTAATAATAAATGTGAAATCTTATTATGTAAGATGAATAAGATATTCATTTATTTATTTATTAACGAGATGGAAATACAATAGGATTGAAACACAGACAAAGTCCAAAACGTCTCGTTTTCCCAATTTTGGTTAAAATATTCAAAATAGAGGTTATGTCCACACTTAAAACTTAAAGTATACACAAATTTGAACTTCTAAAGGTAAAAAAACTATGAAACCGTAATTTAGAATTTGGAAGGTTGTTACATAAATACCACTTATTATCAACTATTCCATCTACTAGCGTATGTACAGAATAATCTGATAGATATTTGAATAATTATAGGTTACTACTAACCAGTATAGAAAGCCAGCTTTGTAGAAGTGTATTCACAGTCCCCAGGTTTGTTTACGCCAATTACGCCAGTCATAGTGAACATCATAGTACCGCTAGCATTCGACTTCACTATTTCCCACTCACAGTAGAATGAAGAAGAGTTCAGTGAGTCTGGAGTTTTTATCACGCCGTTTGGGGATGTTATCACTCCTCCACACACTGAAAAACGGAAAAACGTACAAAAACTCAGTAGTGTTAGCAAGAAGCGCTGAGGATGAACATCAACGTTCAAAACGCGTACACGACTCATATATTGTCAGTGTAGCAAAAGTACTTATTCATAAAAAAACAGTATTTTCAAGTAGCAAACGAAACTGCCTAACTTTTTGGCGTCAGCTGTACAAAGATTTTCAACACCTCAACGATACAATTCACTCCAATTATTCGGTGTACAGTAACAATTGAATAACGATTAATCGATATTAAGATAGTACTAGTTACTATATATTCTGTCCAGGCAAAGGAGACACTCTGATAAGATGGGAAATTGACTCCAGCTTGGTCGATATTGGTTCAAAATTGAAAAAATTAGTCTCAAACGGTGAGAAATATTCTCATCTACAATTTGAGACTATTTGACAATTTGACGATTTTTTCGTGTGACAAATATTGACCGTGCTGAAGTAATTTACCCTACCCATCTTGGCAGGATGTCTTCTTTGCTTGGACAGACTATACCATAGTCTATACCACAGTCTATACCATAATACCATAGCATTAACTCAACAAATAACAGAATACCATGCACGACTCTGTTGAATACCCCTTTGCCATGTTTTCCATGGCCAGTGTCTGATTTGACACTGGGATAGAAATCTCAAGACTACAGCTCATCTTAAATAATTTTCCATGAGATTGACATTCTCATCCTTGAACAGATTTTTAGAACTTCAGGATTGTAATTATTGGTCAATACCCACAAACAAATTTTATGATATAACCAAATAAGTTATCTTGATGTATTTGAAGATCGTCAAATATTATGTCCATGTTCGAAAAAACTGAGCACTAGTTTTACGAATAATATGTCAAAGTATATAGAGATATATAAAAGCGAAATGGCACTGATTCATTCATTCATTCATTCATGACCAGAACTAGAAATCCACCAAACCGAATGCGTACAAATTTGGCAGGCATGTTCAGTTGGACGTTTAGACGCGCGCTAAGAACGGATTTCAAAAGCTTTTCAGGGATATGCTAAATATTTGAGTTTTTCTAGAGTTTTTCGGCGTTTTCTTAATTTTTTCGAGAACCAATCGGTAGAAAATGTTGATATTCGGTGGGCAGGTTCAGGTAAGGTCTAGAAATGTTGTGTTAAAATATTTTTAAAATCCGTCCAAGATTACGCCAGTAATCAGGTTTTCAAAATTGTAGATGTATTGCGGGTTGCATATCTTCTGCCGTGATACGACCAATCCTTAGTGAAAATTCAATGGTTCAGCGAGATTATAGATGGAGTAATTTAGAAGATATGGAATCAAGTTTCAAACTACGTCTGATATACTTCCCAAGGTTACGCTCGATATTAGCGTTTTACTATATTTCGGAGTTTTTCTTAGATTTTCTGAGAACAAATTGGCAGAAAATGTTGAAATTTGGTAAACAGGTCCTGATTAGGCCAAGAAATGCTGTGTTCAATAAATTTCGAATCCCTTCTGAACGGAATTTGCAGGCGAGCGAAGCGAGCCTGTTGGTCTCAGCTAACACTAGCAGAGGTTTTGCAGGCGAGCGAAGCGAGCCTGTTTGACTCACACTACTGGCGGGGGTTCTACAGGCGGAGCCCCCTGGCTAGCGAAGCGAGCCTGCCGGCTAGTAGCCAATAAAGACAATATTCGAATTGACAACTTCAGCTGTTGGAGCGTTCAAGGAGCAAACAAAACCGGAGCAGACTAGTAATCAACACACTCAACTAGTTAAAATCAACTAGTTAACTAGTTAAAATCAACTAGTTAACTATTTAATCAACTAGATGAGTAATTAACTCACTTGCAGGATTTTCGGACGAGAACTCCGCCTTGAATCCGCGGTGCACCGTGCGTCTATTGACCGCATAGCTGACTAACATCATGTTGCTGGTACTTTCAAACACTTTTCCCGTGTGATTGGAGCCGGTCAGCATTGCTATGCGATACGAATAGCTTTCCGGGTTGTTTGATAACTGGAAATATTCAAAGAATCAATTATATAAATGACAAATAAATAGATAAATTCAAACTTGTGTTGAACTCACAACCTCATACAAACGAGTTACAATCACTGGCGGCCCGTACCCACGGAACAGGTGAAGTGCTGTACAGTAAAAGATACGGGCACTTCACCTGTTTCGTGGGCACGAGCCGCCAGTGGTTACAATGAGTTAGGTTTACAGTGTAAATAATATCCGATGTTACATTCCACATTATAATAAACAATAATATCAATCTGGAATTCAATTTATTTTCAATTGATTTGTTTGAATAAATCATTGAAAAATGTTTATTGAGTTCAACAATTCAAAATAATCCTTCATTTCACTCACGGTAAATTGAGAACGTCTGCCATTGGTCTAGACAAGCCCCTCCTCAATGTTTGTATGAACCACTTATTGGGGAGGAGCTTGTCCAGGCCAATGGCAGGCGTTCGCTGTGATTGGCTGAAGCAACTACCAATAGCGGTTTTTGACCGCTAGCACAGAGAAGAAAAGTTTCTCCTAGCAAGAGAAGAAAGAGAAGTTTCTCCTCTGTGCCGCTAGTATGGATTCAGCTACTCTTTACGTCCACTTTTAGTTCGCCATACATTGATAATGGTGTCGCAACCAAACCCGGTATCTCGATTTTCAATAGATATTGGTTTGACAATATCTTGTATTTTAATTGAATTGCGATGAATACCACAATATTAACTTCACACCACTCAAAAAGAGAATTTTGGACTGTTCAATGGTTGGTAATCATTGAAGATTCATTCTGACATCAACATCTTTATGGCGTTGTGTATCCATTCTTTTTTCCACTTTGAAATTTAAAATTCAATAAAAAACACTTATAAATGGAAATAAACTTACTTAGTAGTAGTTACTATAGTTTCGACCTGTTGTGTGGCCATCTTCAGACAGGCAGTCTCTGTCTCTGAAGATGGCCACACAACAGGTCGAAACTATAGTAACTACTACTAAGTAAGTTTATTTCCATTTATAAGTGTTTTTTATTGAATTTTAAATCTTTATGGCGATAATCTAAGCAGTTAGGCTTATAATAGATTGTATTAAATTCAATTTTCTGGACGACTGTTCATAAATAATCTATACTTAGATAAATATTTCCGTAATTGCTTCTTGAGAGCTTAATTTTACTAAAATTTACAAGTTCATTCAGAATTCTCGAATTTATTACGTAAATATTCATATTTGGTGATTTGTTATCCTATGAGATTTATTGTGAACAGTTTTCAAAATTCAAAACTTGTCGAACACTAATATTGATGTGGAAAATTTTGTTTTGTTGGTATGACTTCAGGAGGAACAGTCTTTTAGAGTCAATAGAGCCTATTGGACTCTTCGATGTGAAATGACTAAATAAATATTGACTGAAATTCATAACCGGAAATGCAGTCAAACGTCTATACAGACAATGCTGTCTCAGAGAGGCTGTCTCAGGTGATAAGTCTCAGATGCCCGGTTTTTTCAAGCACACTCAAAGTTGAGGGACCCTCAAATTTTGATGAACAGCTGACATTCTCTATGATAAGTATAGGGAATTTAGTAAAGTGTAGTAACTTGAGGGTCCCTCAAATTTGAGTGTGCTTGTAAAAACCGGGCAAGAGAATATTATTTTACACACGGCAGTTCGTCGTGGATCAAGCAGCCACCTTCTTCGACTGAATGTAAAAATATCCTTCCGTAGGTTGTAGAAGATAATTTGGAATGTAGAAGATTCTTCGAGTGTCATTTGAAGATAAATGAAAAGAAATTTAGATAAAATTATGTTTCGAACTCACAGTTAGCCTCTGCAACCCCCAAATCTTAGTGGTACCCCGGGCGTTGTCATCCAAATCCAGGTCGATAAGTTTGAAAGTGACCCTACGTCCCTTGGGCACATAGATACGCCACTGGCAGTAGTAAAAGTCCTGCACGCCTGGATTGGGATAGTTGGGACTCTGAATCACGCCCTGGGGTTGTCTCAACACCGTGCGACAATCTAGAAAGAAAAACGAACGATTTTATAAATATTTATTTAATGTACACAACACATTGTCTGTAATCCTGGTTGAAAATTCACTTCTGCTGTGTAGTGAAGTGAATTTGTAACTGTCAAACAGCTGGTAAGACTAGGCCCTTCATGGGCTGTTGAGCCATCGACAAACAAAACACTTTGATATTGTATAGTCTGTCCAAGAGAAGAAGACATTCCAGCAAGATGGTAAAACGACTCTAGATCAGTCAATATTGCTTTCAAAATATTGCAACTACGAATACCTCAAAGTTGTTTGTGAGCGCATTTTTTCATGTACTTCCACTATAGAGGTGATGATTGACCCATAGTTGTTTTTGTAGGCCTATATTAGATTGTACCGTAATTAAGACAATATAGCCTATACTGTATAGTTATCCTGCAATTGAATGATAGTTGACTGGAGTAGTCGTCATCCAAGCGAAGAAGACATTCTGGCAAAATGGTAAAACGACTCCAGCTCGGCCAATATTGGCTCAAAAATAATAAATTGGGTTTCAAATTGTAGGAAACATTTTGATCTTCAATTTCAATCTATAATTTTCCAAATATTATTCATCGCGCGGTAGTCAATGGGAAAATCATTTCAGCTCTGTCAATATTGAATCAAAACATATAAATGTGATCTCAAATTATTGTAGGAAACATTCTGCTTCCTACTATTCTGATCTAATGTTTGATTCTGATCTACCATTTGAGACTTAATTCATAATTTGCTTGCATTACACCAAAGAGGATTTTAGTATAGAGAAATATATTATTCTATGATTACACTCCAACTGATCAACTAGATGTGATTCAGAGTGAATGATGGTTGCGCCATCACCTGGTTACGGAAGCAAGCTTATGGTTGAGAGGATGAACTGAACGTGCTATAACCACCAGCTAACTCTTACCTGGTTGATTATTATTCACCTCTGCTGTATAGCAACCCATGCCCTTCATGGGTTGTTGAGCCATTGACAAACAAACTTATTATCGATCAAGTTATTGATTCTATGTTGTGAATTATATTTTTTCACCTTTCCTTTATAGTGGAGTGAATATGAAACTGGCAAGCATAGGCCCTTCAAGGGCTGTAGAGCCATTGACAAACATACTTATGATCGATTAAGTTATTGATTCTATGTTGTGGATTGTATAAATTCGAAATAATAATGAATTAAATTGATTTTGACCAATGAACACACTCATTGAAAAATAACTGTATGATAATTTATGATAATAGCCTACTGTATTTATTACTCTATATTAATCATTGATAATACTATATTACTGATAATTATTACTCATTTGATTAGCTTTATTATATGTTTGATTATTCACTTGTATTGTACTGTATACAATGTATTTTTGGCAATAAATTCAAAATTCAAAATTTGAAAATTTAAATTCAAAATTTGGAAATATAAATTCAAAATCCTTACCTTGAACAGTATGGTTGAACTCAACCACAAACACTTGTTTATCGGCGAAATTCATGTTTAGCGGCATGCGTGCCAGAGCCAGCTGTTCTCTCAGCAGCTGTAAGCGTTGTCGGTTGCTAAGCAACGGCCGGTATATGGGAGATAGCAGAATGGAGGAGGAGTGGGAGGTGGGGGCGAGGCGATCAGCTGATGACTCGAATGTTACGAATACCTGGAAGATGGATATTATCATAATAATAGATATAATTATATACAGAGTGTTTCAAAAGTAGTGTCGAGAATTTTAGGGTATTGTTCCTTGGTAAGAAACATACCTAAATATCATTTTCAAAATGTCTGAAAGTCCTCAATTACTCACAGAGCCGCCATTTTTGTTTCCTCATTTTCATCTAATATTCCAATTTTATAATTCTGTAGCGGCCTTGAGAAGGTACATCTTATTATGTAAAATCAGCCGATAAATCGAATAAAACCAGTTAGAATCTCGTAACTTTGATGGTTATTGAGATAATTAGAAAAATAAGCTGAAAAACTACATTTTACAATTTAAAAGGAATAGAAATGAGATATTTAATTGTTGATCAGGATTTTTGATCAATTTATATTGTAGAAAATTCAATTTTGAAGAAAAAATGTTCAGTAACATTTTTGTCTAAAACGCACCCAAACCTCACAAATCAGGATCTAAAGAAGTCAAAACAGCAATCTTTTCATACCTGCTCTTTTTGTCTGGTTTGTCTTCAAACGTACATTATTTTATTCACGTCAAAGTTTCAATCAAACAAGAACAGTTCATCTATGTATTCAATATAAAATAAGATAAATTAATTTGTAATAATTATACCTCATTTCCAGGAGATTGGATAAGTTGGCTGGGAGAATAGTTGTTGTTACAAATCACACGTGATTCTTTCGTTGTACTGTTGTCACCTAAAAATGAAAGAATTAAAAAAAGAATTGAGAAAGTTTCAACTTGAATAGAGTAACCGTATGGTAATCCTAAGGTAATCATACAACCTACAAATGAGATTTCTTAAGGTATATTTAAAAGCCACGTTTACACCGGAGTTGATAACAAAATTGTTAATAAGTTTTATATAATAAGTTACGGTATGTAATATATAAGTATATACAATAATAAGTTAATTACAAAAGTTATTGACAATTTTGTTATTAACTCCGGTGCAATCGTGCCTTAAGGTCCATGTCATCTGGAAATCCAAAAGATTACACATTGAAAATATTTTTTTGAGAGTTATACAACTTGAATAAGATAACTATGGTAAAATCTGTCCAAGAAGACATTCTGGCAAGATGGGAAAATGATTCCAGCTCCGTCAATATTGATTCGAAAATCATAGATTTGGTTTCAAATTGTAGATCAGAATGATCGATCATACAGTTTAAGACCAGAATTGTTTCGATTAAATTATAGAGATTGTCTCGAATTGTATATCAGAATATTTCCTACAATTTGAGAGCAAATTTATAATTTTCCAACTCATATTGACTGAGCTGGATTCATATCCCTATCTTTCCAGAATATCTTCTTTGTTTGGAGAGATTATAAAGTAGCCCATGCTAGTTAGACTTAATATGTCTATATAAGTCTATTAGTCCACACACTCATGGCTTTTCCAATAAGGTAATTATCAGATATTATTCATGACATCTACGTATAGTACTTAATGAGATCTTTCATATGAGACATCAACAAACTTCATCATTGAAATACCACGGCGAATGAGTACTTTGTTCTGTTTACAAAAGAACATGCTTACGTATAATTATTATCATAAAAATAAAGAGCTAGATAAAGATATCATTGTAAAGATAAAGAGCTGACAACACTCTACCTAAGACCGAAGAAACATCTACTACTTGAAATGTAAGTTTGTGTTTCTCTGCTATCTAACATGCTATTTCTAATAATATTATCTGTGCGGAGATAAAGATATCGTTCCCTAATATTATAATGATTAGTTTTGAAGAAAGAAGAAGAAAAAAAACAAGTTTGTTTATCAACGCCATCTAGCTTGCAAGTCTGCAACTACATTAAGCTTTTCCCTAAACAAATTCTGCTAGTTGTTAGATTTCTATTGTATATTTTAGACTGGGTTCAGCGTGGTTTTGAAATTTTGATTTCAAAAACTATTTCCTATGACATAATAAAAATTATCATACTACTTAAATTGAATTAGCATATGATATTTTGGAAATAATTGGAACTGTATCTGCCGATTCTCGCTGCTTCCAAATGAATAGATAAACTCAAAAACAGTTTTTCGTTTGACTTAAACAAAACCTGTTCGTGGGGCGCCACTTTTGTATAAATTTTTTGGGGAATCATTGAGTTTTAGTACCTTCTGGGGAAATTCCTCAATGATTCATAATAATAATGAATTTAGTTTATTCAATATTCAACTATTTAACAATGAATATTAAAAGAAAGAGACTGACACTGACTCCTTAAAATCAGTGTAAAGTAAATCACTAAATCTTGTTCTTTTTTTCTTCCCACTTCCTGATTCAAGATATTGATCTTCATAAAACCATTCCAAACCTCGCTGAGTCCAGTTGTTAGCGTGAATTTGGAAAATTAATGAATGTGTTTTGTGTGTGTGATGTGTTTACTGTAATAATTGTAAACATCAAATCATTAAATAATATAGTATCCTTGACACACAGTAGTAAGCTTAAAACACAGAGTATCCTTGAAATTATTTTACTTTTCTTCAAGACTAGTTTCGACTCAAAAGTCATCAAGTGAATTGAACAAAAGGGTACTGTGATTATTTATTGAATAAGTATACAGTACTTATAATACTGTATTACTGTATAAGAGCACTGATTGGAAAGTGAAAATGTAACCTCATTAAATCTCATGGTAAGGGAGAGATGGGTAAAGCGGATGGTAAAGGGGATAATACTATAGGAGATTTCTATTTCTCACTATAAATAACATAACATTTTATGTTACAACTTTATATTTATTTCAACCTTTCACATCGAGTTTATTCTAAAAACTAACTTGTTATTTATTTACTATTCATAAGTTGTTTATTACACATGTTATTATCAATCCATATGTAATGATTGATCAACTGATATAACCATCCTACAATACTCATCTAATCTAAGGCGGGTATTACACGATAATAGTTCTTCAGTATTATAATAGTTGAATACGAAGTCATATTTTCATTTCTTTCCACATGATCAACTATGATAATAGAACTATTATCGTGTAATACCGGCCTAAATGGGAGGGACGTTTGACGTTTTCTAACATCCCTCTCAAGACTATATATGACACATCACGTACAGAAAACAGACGAAACCACCTTATACCACTGGCTGCTTGTGCCCATGAAACAGGTGAAGTGCTGTACAGTGAAAGATACGGGCACTTCACCTATTTCGTGGGCACGAGCCGCCAGTGCCTTATACACTCACCCAGAACCAAGTTGGCAGAATCGGCAAGGTCGGCCGCAGCCCAGATGACCTTGAGCTTATCAGGCGCACGATCGCAATCGGTGGTTCGGAAGCCCCTCAACTGCAGCTGTGGAACGGTCAAGGTGAAAGTGTGCGAGGCGGGCGCTAGGAGGCGCCACTGACAGCTGATGTTGCGCGGATAGCTTTCGGGGTAGTTGGGCGACTCGATCAGGCCACGGTAGGGGCTGTAGAATGTGCCGCCGCAAAGATCTGCAAAAATTGGGAAATAATATTGTAAAATGACGTTAAAGGCAATCTCAAACACAGTGATTGAAATTTTTGTAGTTTGTAGATTAGAGTATGGTCTGTCCAAGCAAAGAAGACCCTCTGGCAAGATGAGGAGATGACTCCAGCAGTGTCAATATTAGTTGAAAATGATTGCTTTGGTCCCAATCGTAGGAGACATTCTGATTTATAATTTGAAACCAAATCAATATTTTTTGAACCAATATTGACCGAGCTGGAGTAATTTCCTCATCTTGCCAGAGGGTCTTCTTTGCTTGGACAGACTATAGATAGATTAGTATAGTAGGCGTTTTTGGTACACTCTATAGCAAGTAGGCAGTTTTGGTCACCTCTTCATACAACAAAAGCCTCTATTTCCAACTTAATTTGAATATTTTTTGAGTTGACTTAATAGAAAAAATATATTAATTCTGTCTCAAATTGCCAATATGAATTCGGTCACAAATAATTATTAATACAGCACTTCAACAAGTTACACTGAGCAATAATAGTAATTCAACCCGATTTTCGGAATTGCCGATTGAGCGAACACTTGGCAACCCCACGTTGCAAATATTTTGTGCTAATGAGCTTCCTTCCTGTACGACTGCCTATCAATTTAGAATGTTTGTATCATTATTACTTCGGAGCAGAAACTCTCCGTGTAAAGACGCTAGTCAACAGTGTAATGCAATACAATAGGAAAAACTTTCTGGATTGTTCCATAACTGGAAAATAATATTTAGGAAATCAGTGGCATTACCATAATAATCGAAACAATAGCGTAATAAAATTATTGATCTTTTTAACTTATTTCTCAATCATCGGTAAGAATAGCAGATTTGAGATAGGCCTACCGTATCAAAAAGTCACCGTGTAGGGTAAAAATATGTTAAAAAGGTTTGGCTGTGGGTTAGGCTGAGGCTATTACATAGTATATAGTTATAGTCTGTTCAAACAAAGAAGACCCTCTGACAAGATGGGAAAATGACTCAAGCTCGGTCAATTTCGGTTCAAAATTATCAATTTGATCTCAAATTGTAGGAAACAATTTGATCTACTAATAAGAACACATTTAATTCTTGAACAGATATTGACCAAGCTGGAGTCATTTTCCCATCTTGCCAGAGGGTCTTCTTTGCTTGGACAGACTATACATAGTATATCTATATCATAGTAGCCTGCAGTATTAACCTATAGCCTCAGCCTAATCCACAGCCCTACTTTTTTAAAATATTTTCACCCTAAAGATGCCTTAAAAGCCTTCTCCTCTATTCTAGGTAACTTCCAACTCAACGTAGCACGTATGTAATATAGGTTATTCAATCCACAAGTGAAGTTACACCAATTACTCACTTAGCGACACCTTGATCCTGAACCCATCCATGGTAGCCTCCTGATCGGTGAAGAATTTGATCCACAGCATGTTGCCACTGGTTATTTTGAAGGAGGGCGTGCTGTAGCAATAGCGTGTGCCTCCCATTAGATAAGATGTGTCAGTTCCCCCATCTCTCAGTTCGACGTATTCGCGAGTACAGCTGAAAATTGGAATTGAATTTAGAACAAGGTTTCAGTCTATGTTTCTAACAAAGAGGTAACCTTCATGATTTGTAATCACATTGAATGTTGAATAAACTCGTTACAATGATTTTCTCAATATTGTAAAGGAGGGACCTATACCTGTAGGAAATCATATTTTCGATTATATTGTATGTTAGCTTCAGTTCAAGTACAAACATGTATTTATGTTCAAATAAGAGGTGCCTGTTTTTCCATCTCTCGATTCGAAGTAGGCCTACTCGTAAATATTGCAGAGAAGATCCTTTGGCAAGATAAGAAAATGACTCTAACTCGGTCAATATTGGTTCAAAAATTATTGATTTGATCTCAATTTGTAGATCAGAATGTTTCCCGCAATTGAGAACAGATAATTGATTTTTGAACCAATATTGACCGAGCTAGAGTCATTTTCTCATCTTGCCAGAGGGTCGTCTTTGCTTTGACAGACTATACAACTGGAAATTGAGGAGGGAAATGTAGAAAAAAGTTCTATCCCTATGATTGATAACATATTGGCTACATCGCATAACAATCTTAATTTGATAATTAGGGCTCTATAAGGGCGTTTTATGGACCTTTTTATAGAGTCCTACTGTATTCTTAAATATAGAAAATCGCTCTGAGGAAAATTTCAATCATAGCTTAAGTTAATTTAAAATAAGTATAGGTTAATTTGAAATAGGTTAACTTTAAATAGGTATAGCTGACGCCAAAGCTCTAGCGGTTTCATCGAAAGAAGACATTCCGGCAAGATGTTAAAATGACTCCAGCTCGGTCAATATTTGTTAAGAAATTATAAATTCAGTATAAAATTGACGAGAAGGATGTTTCCTACAATATGAGACCAGATTTATAATTATTGAACAATAATTGACCTAGCTGGAGTCGTTTTTCCATCTTGCCAGAATGTCTTCTTCGCTTGTCCTGACTATACTGGATATTTCAGTAGTAGTTGATTGTGGGTTGGTTCCTTTCTGCATAGAACCATTACCATACAATTATGGTTGATCAATGATAAATAATTTAGCCAACTATTTAGGTAAAAGGATGTACAAGATGAAATTTATTTATCTACTTACTCAGTATGAGCACTGGTGAGTTTGTCGAGGAAATCGATGTGAATGGAGCGTCCCGGGGGTGCGGTCACCTTCCAGACGCACTCGGAGTGTGGGTCGGGGGTGGAGGGGTAGTTTTGTGTGGAGATTATCTGGGTGTCGTTGTTGTTGGCCAGCCTGACGTCCCAGCCGCAGTTCAACGAGATTTCGCGGTAGAGCAGTTTGAATCCCTGTGCGGGAAAAACGGCGGAGAACAATTTCTTAGGATTAACATTCATGTATTAAATTTGTAATTGAAATAAAACATCGCAGCAACTTATACACACTTGGAAATAATTCTAAAGAGTAAACGAAACATGTTTTGTTGAAAGAAATCATAGCACCCTTATCCACACTTGAAGACAATCCACAGAGTACCTACAGCCTTACCTGTCCAAGCAGAGAAGACATTCTGGAAAGATGGGAAAATGACTCCAGCTCGGTCAATATCGGTTCATCAATTCAATCTCAAATTGTAGGAAACATTCTGATTTCCAATTTGAGACCAAATCCATGAATTTTGATCCAATATTGACCGAGCTGGAGTCATTTATCCATCTGACCAGAATGTCTTCTTTGCTTGGAAAGATTATAGCCATAATGAGGAACGAGGTGATAGACCGATTACGATTTTCATAGAATGTAATGTCGTACAATGATTCGAATTACATAAAATTATAGTTGATAAATTTGCAAAGTCGCCTACTTGAGAAATCACAAACCATTTGATTATATAAAGAATTGATCAATTTCAGTATTCAGGCTCCCAGCAGAACTGGCTATACATGAGTGTAAAATGTAAGAGAGATGACTAGCAGTACCTACAAACATTATTTAAAGGAGGTACTTATCAGAGAATGTTTGTATAAAGTTGATGATGTTTTTCTAATTAGATTTTAGGATAATTCTAAGATACATATTGACTATTTTTTCATTTTATATTGACTATTATAATTATTATAACACATAGACTTTGTCTTAACATGTTCCATGTTTTACGACTATAAATATTTTGATTTTATAAAATTATATTTAATAAATTTTCAAAGTAGCCTACTTGAAAAATCACAAACCATTTGAATATGTTTTAAATTCTCAGTGCTTTTGCAAAGTTCAGAATACAATTTTTCCGAATTAAAATCTGTGTATAATGTTTCTGAGAATCGATGTCACAAAAACTTCTTGGAAAAACTCACCCTTGCATGAACCAGAGCGGGGTATCTAACGTAAAGATGGTTGCTTGAGGTATCAGGAAGTACAGGAATGTCAGTACCACAAAACTTTCCAACGCCAAGATTCGGAGATGCACCCGTCTCACCGTTTTTCAACTGCAAAACGAAATAAAAACAGCTAATAACAAGATGATTATTACTATAAATCACTGGCGCTTTGGTTGCCATGGCAAAATTGTAACACGTTAATTTTTTGTGCTCCAAGTTTTTCTTAAATTCAAAAATTTTCGGGTTTCGATTAGTGATTTTGACTTGTGCTTTGGTGTTTTTGGACCTTCTAAATTGAAAATAACCCTTCCAAATCAAATTAATTGTGAACATATTCAAGAAATTCAACCAGGTTTCCTACTAAACAAGGTTATGTCGGCGAGGTGGAACACCTTTGAGTCTCTCCACCAAATAAAGCCATAAGCTAATAATAATAATAATAATAATAATAATAATAATGATAATAATAACTGGCGGCTCGTACCCACGAAACAGGTGAAGTGCACGTATCTGTTAATGTACAGCACTCCACCTGTTTCGTGGGCACGAGCCGCCAGTGCTATCAATGCAATACTTCTCTCCCAAAATTAATTATTCTTGAGAAAAATTACTAAGTAGCATAAAAATTAACTTTTGACTAGACTTATAAAAGTAGTACATAGTAACGAGAAGATCTGATTTCCCATGAAACAATGTGTATCTGTATACGTATAGCTCAAATTATTGAGAAATAAAATGAAAAATCAAATACCCTTTTTAAAAAACTTCAGAAGTATTAAAAAGTATTAAGTAACAGTTTCATTGTTACCCATATTTTTAAAAAAGTTATTTGATTTTTCATTTTATTTATCAATTATTTTGAATAGCCCTAAGTTTGAAGTCTAAGCTCAAATTATGTTTGTTCACCGTATGATATAGGTGAGGAAATACTTAACTCACCAATAAAATGGAATTGAATAATGTTTCAATCATCAACATTTATACAGCAAAAAATAATTTCAATGTTGAATATTCCCCACAGATCTCTAAATGTGTTGATTCAAGAAGTAAATATAATTATAATATTGTGTAGCAAAATAACAGAATATCAATAAATAGGTATTTTTTATTAATGTAAGTTGAAGAGAGTCGGATTCTAAAGAAAAAGTTAAATCGCGGCGATTGTGTAAATCTTACCAAAATCTCAGAAATAGCGATCAAAAATGGCAAAATTGACAAAACATAGCACAAGTGATGAATTTGTGTTTAGTAGCAATTCTGCGATTTTTGATCGCTATTTCTGAGACTTGGGTAGGATTTACACAATCACAGCCACTTAACTTTTTCTTTAGAATCCGATTCTCTCCAACTTCCATTAATGAAAAAACCATTTTATGACTCCTTATCCAGTTATAACCCTTATTGTTGAAAAAATGGCGTTTTCTAGCATATTTTTCAATTATATCAATAACCGTTAAACTTACAAACTTGAAACTGGTTTCATTGAATTCCTCAGCTTATTTTACATGCCTCATGCTTATTTTACAACCTCATTAAAGCCTCTAAAAAATCAGAAAAATTAATATATTTTGATAAATCTCAATTTTCCGCCATTGTTATCTCGGTAACAAAGCGTTTTTGGGGGTTGGTCCCAGGTTGTATTGAGCAACGCACACTGGTAAGCTGTATTTTTATTTGCGTTATTTCACACAACTACGTTTCTCTATTGTACTTCAATCAATCAATTTTATTTTTCCAAAACGTAATACAATAGTAAAATATTCGTAACATCAAACATAATAAAGATATACAACAAAGTATGCAACAACAAAAATTACTACTAAAGAAGCCAACTCCCATAGCTAAAAGCTCCTGTAGAACACTTATTCAAATGAATCAAGATATCCTATTTTATTGTAGGAGAAAATCTTCAGGTAATCTATATTCATTTTTATTATGAGTTATCTTTTTTGCCACTCACCATGACGTAATCAGTGGTGCAAGGTTTGCCAGCGGGCGTGTGCGGTATGTCCAACTTGTCGAACTGCGCCCGAATGGTGCGTCCTGGTCTCACTTTGACGTGCCACTCGCACATGAAGTCGCCAAAGTGGGCCAACCGCTGGTCGGCGTCCACGTCCCATGTTGAAATCTCGCCGTTGGGCCCAGCCAACTCGCCGCCGCATACTGGAATCGAACAAAAATTTGTAAACAAAAAACTAAAATAAGTTTTACAGCAAAGCATTGGCAATGCGTATGTGTACGTACGTTTTGGAAGATTGTTTTGTTAGAACTGTGTCATGACTCCAGATTAGTAAATATTTGTTCAGGAATCATAAATATGGTCTTAGTAGTAGATCAAATTGTTTCAAATTTATAATTTTTAAACCAATATTGACTGAGCTGGAGAATGAGCATCTTCTTTGCTTGGACAGACTCTAGTATGGATTGTATTGGGTGCAATCATAATCGTACAGTCTGTCCAAGCGAAGAAGACATTTTCACAATATGGGCAAATGACTCCAGCTTAGTCAGTATCAGTTAAAAAATTATAGATTTGCTCTCAAATTATAGGAATTATTCTGATCTATAATTTGAGACCAAATCTATAATTCTTCAACCAATATTGACTGAGCTGGAGTAGTATTCCCATCTTATCAGAGTGTCTCCTTTGCCTGGACAGACTTGAGCAGTACTGTTTCTGATCATATGTGTAGTCGTTGTGTCTATCAGAGGAAGATAAAGATACATTCAATTAGGTTCTTGTATTGTCGAAAACCTTCATAGATTAGATTTATCTTTTAATGAGAATAGAAACAAAACATTACAGCTAAGTTTCTAGATTGCAAACATTGTAAGACTTACAACTCACATTAATGGACCTACTTATTCCGTACATTTGACAAACTTGTTCTAAAAATTTCTCAAGATTAGAATTTGATAAAAATATGGCGTCTCGCAGTTAAACAAAGACTCCATTATCTATAGCAGTGCTCGTTTCTGATTGGCTGAGGGCGTGGCTTGTTGGTGGGAAGGAGAAAGGGAGGTGACAACCAATGGTAGTGCGACATGAGTTTCAGAGTGCTCGTTTGTGATTGGCTGAGGGCGTGGCTTGTTGGTGGGAAGGAGAAAGGGAGGTGACAACCAATGGCAGTGCGCCATGAGTTTCAGATTGCTCCAGCTTGCTCAATACACTGGCGGCTCGAACCCACGAAAGAGCGAAATTCCCGTATCTTTAACTGTACAGCACTTCACCTGTCTCGTGGGCAACAGCCGCCAGTGGCTCAACACTGTTATTTTAGTATTAGAACAAATGCTCTGATTGAAAAATTGATCAGGTATAATTGTATATTGGGATTTGATAATGTAATTTTCATTGAAAAGTTGTTTTGTTCCGTTGAAAATCTAGTATAGTCTGGCCAAGCAAAGAAGAGCCTTCTAGCAAGATGGGAAATGACTCCAGCTCGGTCAATATTGGTTAAAAAATTATTGATTTGGTCTCAAATTGTAGATCAGAATGTTTCCTGCAATTGAGACCAAATCACCAATTTTTGAACCAATATTGACCGAGCTGGAGTCATTTTCCCATCTTGCCAGAGGCTCTTCTTTGCTTGGCCAGGCAATATCAGGCGTTCTATCTTTAGGTTCAACTCAATCATGTTGGGATTGGACCTACTTTAGTTTATACTGAGTTTATTTTATACTGGGATTACTTTCTACAAAAAATAAATTAAATTGAATCATATTGAAACACATTACAATAAATACGACCAAACACTGATTAAACTCTAATATTTGAACCATCTTCGTGTTTTAAATTGTTGTTCTTGTGAGTATTTTCAAGTTTCATACTAGAATCATCTTTGGTGAAAGCGAAACTGAATCATTTATCAGTTTAATCTTTGTAGCACCTATAACATAGAAATTAATCCATTGAGTTCATTAACAGTCATATTGTACAGTCAAGAATCCAGGAATATGTTAACCAAGTATTTAATAAGCGTGAAATTAGAGTATAAATTGGAAATCTCCCAATATATTGACTCTCTTCACTCTCAATATCAATTTCTTATTCCAAATTAATGGGAAAGGAATAGCAAGGACATGAGTATGTTTTCCATATTCTATGAGTATTGTATGCGTGCATGCGTATGTCAATAATTGTAAACGAATGAATAGATATCTTACCAGCATTAACAACAGCCGAAAATCCAGTTTTATTGACAAAGTAGTCAGAAACAAAGGTGATCTGCATCCGCCGTGTGTTGTAGATATAGGATTCGTACTTTTCTGGTTTACTGCAATACTTGCCCATCACCTTCATATCAGTTTCGTCTTTTTCTTCTGTAAGAATATGATAAGAAATTCTGTAAAAATATTACCACAAAATTCTGTAACAATATAATAATTCAATCAAACATCATTGAACGAAACTTCATAATGACAAACTTCTGAAAAATATTATTTCAAACTTCTGTATCATTATAATGACAAATTTAGGAATTGAAAATGACAAATCCTGAATGAAGTCTGCGAGATTTTACTTGCGAGACGGCTCTCTCTCTTGGAGAGAGACGACAGATGCTCTATCCTTTACTAATCTCTCCCACTACTGTTGGGTTGGGGGGGGCTTGCATGCCTCAATTTCGCCCAAAAAACTTTTGTAAAATATTTAAAAAGTATAAATAAAGGTATTTATCTATCTATCTATCTCTCCCTTTACCCATGCGCACTATTTAGAGCGCACTTCACTTCACTCCTCATTCCATTACTCTGTTGATATGCTAGTCTGTCCAAGCATAGAAGACATTCTGGCTAGATGGGAAAATGAGTCCAGCTCGATCAATATTGGTTCAAAAATTTTGAATTTGTTCTCAAATTGTAGGAAGTAATCTAATCTACAATTTGGGACCAAATTTATGAATTGTGAACCAATATTGACCGAGCTGGAGTCACTTTCCCATCTTGCCAGAATGTCTTCTTTGCTTGGATAGACTATTAACAACACTACACATGTATTACATCGAACTATGGAAAACAAATTAATGTTATGATGTTCCAGTAATGGTTCAATACTTCTCATTTGTACGGTTTTAATTAGTTCATGTATCTCAGGTGTACGCACAGTGCAAAACAATAAATTCACAAGAATTGAGCTTTTTATGAACTTTGATCCATATGTTATCCTTATTCATATCTATATGTATCTTTATATTTTCATAGATTTGTTAGTGGGGATGGTAAGAGATCCGTTGTAATAATAATAATATTCGTGTAACCTGGCTGGCTCAGGTCTGGTGTCAGAGTTTTCAGGTCGCTCCTGATCAATTTCAGGGCCTCCGTTGTAAATAGTCATCTTCTAGAAGATAATTAGGATAAATTCTTAAGACAGAATTTTTTTAATTATCAACTCACGTATAGCCACTTGCACATAATCAGCCTCACAATTCTCGGTAGGCTCCAAATCTATTATTGAAAACCTTAGATGCAGTTTGAATCCAGGCGCCGAATCCACCGTCCACACACAGCGCAGGTTGGAGTCGTAACCCGATGGGAAACCCGGACTTGAGAACCTTGCCGTGCCATTGAACCCTGTCACACGACTCACAAACATCTGCCCACCGCAGCCTTGGACAGCTGGGAAAAAACAAGGTTTCACTCGATATTTTCGAGAGGGAAGAGACTCGAAGATTGTACAGAAAATTGACAAAATAGAATGAAAATCATCAAAAATTTGTAGGGGTTTAAGTTTAAAGAAATCAGGTTTCAATATTATGTATTTCATTTGAGTGAAATTGGACGCTCCTCTTGGAAACTTGCTGATAAAATCCAACAGCAAGTTAACCAAGAGGTTACCCAGCAACTATATAGTCAGTCCAAGCAAAGAAGACCCTCTGGCTAGATGGGAAAATGAGTCCAGCTCGATCAATATTGGTTCAAAAATCATAAATGTCTTCAAAAACTATAAATGTGGTCTTAATAATTGTTTCCTACGATTTGAGATAAAAATGATAACTTTCGAACCTATATTGACCGAGTATGATTCATTTTCCCATCTTGCCAGAGGGTCTTCTTTGCTGGGAGAGACTATACTTTACAACATCCAGCTTCGAAGATTGAAGCGAACGAAACCATTTATGAACAGGGAATTGAACATTGAAACAAATTAGATACACTGTTATCATCTAATCACTGGTGGCTCGTGCCCACGAAACAGGTGAAGTGCTGTACAGTAAAAGATACGGGAACTTCACCTGTTTCGTGGGTACGAGCCGCCACTGATTAGATGATAACATTGAAGAATATTAGCTTGTCATTAATAAATCAATAAAATTACAGTAGAACCTCGATAATTTGTAGTACATGGAACCAAAGCCTTTTTACGAATTAGAGAAGATTACGAATTATCGAAGCTATTAATAATGGGAAATTATTCCAAGAGAACTTTCACTACGAATTGTAGAGAATTACGAATAATAGAGGTACGAATTATCGAGGTTCTACTGTATCAATTATTGGTTCAGTTAACCGATTGCAAATGATAAATTCAACTGATAAAGTCAAATGCAAATGATAAAGTCTCACCAGTATCATTCTGCGACAAGAATTCAGAGTAGGGATCGAAGATGGCCTCCTCAGCCGTCCAAGTCAGTTGAAACTGGTTGCCCAAATAAATGAATCCATTGGCCACAAATCGGATGAACATCACGTTACCCGTGCTCCGTACCGGATCGGGTCGGATGGCGCCGGATCGTTTCAGCAGCGACGGAGCGGTTTGGTCGTATCCGTCCAGAATCTTTGGGAAGAAAAACGGAAATATCCATCATTATTATTTTGTTTGTTTGATTGTTTGTCAATGGCACAACAGCCCAAGAAGGGCCTAGGCCTACCAGCTGGTTGCCAGTTTCATATCCACTCTACTATACAGTCTCCCGTGTTTCGGATGGACACGTTAAGCCTTCGGTCCCGGCTGCCTAAAAACAGTCGTTAAGTCATGTCAGAGGCCCTGAAATTGATCAGGAGCGACCTGAAAACTCTGACACCAGACCTGAGCCAGCTAGGTCACACGAATATTATTATTATTATTATTATTATTATTATTATTATTATTATTATTATTATTATTATTATTATTATTATTATTATTATTATTATTATTATTATTATTATTATTATTATTATTATTATTATTATTATTATTATTATTATTATTGTCCAAGCAAGAAGACACCCCGGCAAGACAGAAAAACAAATCATTATTATTTACGAGATTGAAATAAGTACAATATAAGATTGAACGTCCAAAACGTCTCTACTTTTCAATTTTGATTGTGTTATTATTTTGTACTATTCACTTGGAAATTACTTCAAAGTAGAAACTAGTCATGAAGAAAAATGAACTCTTTTCAACGGTAGGCTACTGTGATTATTAATTATTGATTCAGAATACATTAGTAGCCCTGATAGAAAAGTGATTATTGAGAATAAAGAGAATACTCGAAACTCATATTGGACACAAATTTCGACTTCTATAAGTAGAATATTGTTTGAAACTCATCATTGAAAGTGAGAGAGTTATATAAAAGGGAATGAACAACAAAGCTCTCACAGAGTGGAGATTTTTATCATCAGAAAATGATAAAATTTATGATAAATTCATTCTAAAATGGTAATTCTATACTTATTTTGTCTTAGGGCTACTGTATTTGTTAAAATTTGTAATAATTAAGATCGAAGTAGGCCTACCAAAAAAAAAAAAAAATTAAAGAGTACTTCGATTTTAATTACGTGTATTTTAATGTTTGGTAATTCTATGTTCAAAATTTCTAAGCGAATCTCAAATCAGCTTTAGAAAATTTACCATACTTATCCCAGTTGCTAACTAAGATTTGTTTTGAAAATAAAATGTTGCTGATGCTAAAACGTTAGGCGGTTTCGTCTGCCTCTTGTACGTGATGTAACCTTCTAACAGCTGATATAATTATGCATCTATTGCCTTTTTCGATTTTAAGAACTTCATTAATTTAGTCATAGCTAAATCACAACTCTAATTGACAGCATCAGCTGTTGGGGCACACAGGGAGCAGACGAAGCCGCCCAACATTTTGGCGTGCAATGATGCAAAGCACTATGAAAACTTAAACGAAAAAATGAAAAAACTTAATCAGAAGCACACTTATAGAAACTTTCAATTGAAAAATGGTTTAGCCTAATTTTAATTGTAAATTTCTATTAAAGGAATTTAATTTTTAGGATTACTGAAGAATAGTGTTACATACCTATAATATTCTAGATTGACTTATTAAACGATTAATTTGAATTTATCAATAATCACCTCAATATAGCTATCGCCAACTTCGTCGCTAGAGCCCGTGTAGGTTTCCATTTGTAGGTTGTTGAAAGCAGCCCTTATCACCATTCCGTAGTTGACCGTGATCCTCCACTCGTAGGTGCCCGGTCTTGGGTAGAATTTGGGGTAGAATGGTGAAGAGATCACGCCAGACTCACCGGTCAACTCGTTCAAATGACCTGCGGAACGGTGAAAATTAGTTATAAATTGATCAATTTATTCAATTACAGTAATACAACACTGGCGGATCGTATTCACGAAACAGGTGGAGTGCCGTACAGTCAAAGATACAGCCGCTGTATCAATACAATGCAATGTATCCAGTACAATACAATGAGAAATTGTCAACAAATCCTTAAACTTGGTCTATGCTTTGTTGATATCATACTATTTTAGTGAAGTTATCGAGTTTAATACCAACTGAAGCTAACTGAGTAAGTAGCCTAGTCTGTAAAAGCTAAGAAGACATTCTGGCAAGATGGGAAAATAACTCCAGCTCGGTCAATATTGGTTAAAAAATTATTCATTTGTTGTCAAATTTTAGATCAGAATGTTTTCTGAGTTCTGAGACTCACTGAGTAAGTATAGTCTGCCCAAGCGAAGAAGACCCTCTGGCAAGATGGAAAAATGACTCCAGCTCGGTCAAAATTGGTTCAAAAATTACTAATTTTGTTTAAAATTGTATATCAGAATGTTTTCTGAGTTCTGAAGATCTACTTTATGAGTTTCTAACCAATATTCAGCTTGCGTGAGTCATTTTTTCTTCTTGTCAGAATGTTTCCTTTTACTAGCTAGTAAAGTAAGTTCACTACACTACAAATCGCGGGCAATTGTCGGGCGCAAGATGCAATTATTGAAACATGTAGTTGTATGGAGCATTACAAATCAAAAATCAGCTGACCAGTGTGCGTTGCTCTATACAACTCTGTGTTTCTTTTGCATCTTGTGCCTGACATGTGCCCGTGTTTTGCAGTAATGGAGACCTACTTTGAGGAACAAACTTTGAGGACCTACTTGAGACCTATTTTGAGGAACTGTTTGTAGTAATTGAAACAATGCTTGATTGGGCCATCAGCTAAGTGGATCCAAAACATAATAACAGTCATAATAGAATTATCAATTTACAGAAAAAGACTAAGAGATTCCTTCCCGATTTTTGTCCAGTTTGATTATAAATTTGAATTTATCAACTCAATAGTGGGTCTTTACAAAGAGTGATAGGGGTATACGCAGCATCCGCCATCAAATTTGAGATATTTGAATTCATAATGAAATAAATGAGCATTCGGAAATCTAATGTTGTGAGAAATTAACCTTATCCACAAACCAATCACGTTGGGTGATTAAGAGCTGTCGAAAATGAATGAATGAAGATGATTCGTCTTATTCCTTGTCTTCATAGAGGTCTAGTCACGGTCACTCGTTTTTCATTTGCTCAATAAGAGGCAGTTATGAAGCAACCAGAGAGATTTCATATTCATATTCACTCTGGAAGCAACTTTCTCTGCAATAGCATTAGATTCGACCAAAGACAATGTACTATTAGTACATGTACTTATACTAATAGTATTAGTACATATACTAATAGTACATTGTCTTTGATTCGACTGAACTATCAGAAGTATGAAACTCAATAATCACATTGTGGGTATACATACATATGCAGTCTCTTAATACATACAATTCTGTATTGAAAGCATGTTCTCTGGCACTGGCGGCTCGTGCTCACGAAACAGGTGAAGTGCCCGTATGTTTTTCTGTACAGTACTTAACCTATTTCCTGGGCACGAGCCGCCAGTGTTCTCCGAGTAACACAAAGCAATTAGGAAAGCTATTTTCGTTTTTTGTAAATTTGAGATTTTGCAGTTTTTGTATTCTAGATATTATTAATTATTATTGATTAGCAAAAGTTTGACTGCTCAGTTAGATTACTTGCTTAGGCTAATTGCAATGAGTAACTTGTTGAGGAGTTTTTAAGTTTATCGTTATGTTATGGTAGTAGCAAGTAAACCATAAGTACAGTAGTTGTGCAATAATTGAACAAGGTATACTCAATTTTATTACCCTCCTTTGGGAGATTGGCTGTCGTTAGTAAAAACAGTCAGTCTTTTCCGCCTCTGGAGGAATAGTAATTGTTGCATTACACTCTAACTGATTAACTGCATGTTATTCAGAGGTGTTCTGCGCCGCCAATTGGTTGCGGAGACTGGCTTATGGTTGAGAGGATCAACGTGCTAACCACACGTTACCTCTATCCTGGTTGATGATTATTTGCTTGCTGTATGGTCTGTCCGGCCGGGGGGGAATTCTGGCGGGGTGGAGGGGGCGACTTCGGCTCGGTCAGTGTTGGTTCGGGGACTGTGAGTTCTGATTGAGAATTTATGGCTTTTGGGCCGGTATTGGCCGGGCTGGGGCCGTTTTCCCGTCGTGCCGGGGTGTCTTCTTGGCTTGGATGGGCTGTATAGTAGAGTGAATTTGAACCTGGCAACCAGCTGGTAGGCCTAGGCCCTTCATGGGCTGTTGAGCCAGACATACATACATACATACTAAATTTTAGAACTCACTGAGATGAAAGTTGCCCGTAAACCGCAAGTTGTGATTGGAGATATTGGAAGCGCCTAGTTCGAATTTCAGCCACAGGTTTCTGCCGGTTAGAGCGCTAGTGGGCGCTCGCTCACAGCAGAACAACCCTAGCAGATTTCCACTGGATGAATCTTCACGCACCTGCAAAAAAACAAAATACCGTAGAATAGATCAAATTCAACAGAGCAACACTGGCGGCTCGTGCCCACGAAACAGGTGAAGTGCTGAACAGTAAAAGATACGAGCACTTCACCTGTTTCGTGGGCACGAGCCGCCAGTGCAGAGCCAATATTCCATTATATTCCAATGATTCCAATGAATATTCCAATGATTCCAATATTCAATTGGAACAACAGAGGTTTTCAAAATCATATTTCAACAGTTTCTGTCTGAGTTTGAGTTGATTTTAGGAATTCTTTATACGTTTTAGCAGTTTAGTACCAAATAATTTCCATACTTCAACATTACCTCAATATAATCCTCCCCGCAGTCATCGCCATCAGAGACGGCTCCAGCATCAGTGGCTGTTGAGGCGCAAGGGATTGTCAGATCTAGCACCACGCTTACTCCTGAAAGTACAACAAAATATCAATTATTCAATTCGAAAGTTAATTTTCTGACAAATCTATACTCCGTGAAAGTATAATTATTATCAGGTTCCAGCATAGACTAACTATATATACTTCATCAATGGTAACAGTATATTCTTAAACTTTGGAAATTAAATGATTACTTGAACAAGTTGTGTGATCTTTATTGGTGAATGAGTTCAACAATTGCATTCCACTATATAAGTTTTTTAATTGAAAAATAAATGAAAATCAAACACCCTTTAAAAAAACTTTTATACCCACATTGATAATGGCCAAATTTGCCGAAACATGTCTTTGTTTTAATAATTTTAAAGTTTTTTAAAAGGGTGTTTGATTTTCAATTATTTGAAACAGCCCCAAGTTTTGAAGTTCATTTTTCAAGTTTTTTAATATATAAAAATCGAAAATTGCCATGATTGTGAATAAGCTCTAGTTGACCTGTACAAAGATAGAGTCACAAGAAAGAAATAATTTTTAAAATGAACGATTCTACATAATCGATTGAATTAAAAGTAATTTTCCTCTCGAAATTATGTTCAAGATGTTTCATGAATAATTAGTAACCCTTCATAACAGAGAACGGTATTCAATTCATTATCTTATTCAATTTTGCCAACAATAAATCGGAGAGCTTCATTGAAACAGGTTGCCATATTTACAGGAGGCAGTCATTTGTTTTGTTATCATTCTCTTCAGTGAATCTTAAAGAGCTTCAAGAAATATCAGACGGGATTCCCAGAATCATTTCGTTGTAGCCTTTCATTCACTAGCGGCTCGTACCCAACGAAACAGGTGAAGTGCTCTACAGTAAAAGATACGGGCACTTCGCCTGTTTCGTGGGCACGAGCCGTCAGTGCTTTCATTCTGTTTTGTATCCTGCAGCTGCTTAGTATTTCAACAGACAATCTATTGAATTCTATAAACATGAAATTTCTGTGAAGAATGTATGAAATTTTAATAAATTCAAGTTACAATCTATTATTTATAGCAAGGAATTTCTTTGAAGAAATAGTTCTGGATACTTGAGCCCGATTGTTTTTAAGGAAACAATGGAGAGGTTCAAAGTTTGTAGAAGCTGTGATACTGCGATGACTAATAATTACAAAAAAACCGATAATAATTAAATTCACAGCTGGATAAATCATTCTAAACTACCAAAACGCTCCATTTAAATACATAGGCCTATTCGTGATAAAATCGACTAAATAGAAGAATTGGAATCGACTAAATAGAAGAGCATTGGAAACCACTGAATATATTACTCCAATATAACCTATAATTTGTATCACCTATTGAAACTTGATTTTTCTATTTTATTACCATCAGATCCTCTAAGATGCCAAATACACTCAGAATCAGGTTGTTGTAGACTCGGGTAATCCTTGGACATAATAACACCATGCTCAGCACTGATATTCCCACCACATTCTGAAACAGAAATTTGAAAATTAAATAAATAAGGCTCAATGATAAAATTGGTAAGTTTAAAACAAAAATGAAATCGATATAAAAATATTCAGAGATTTCAGAAAGATTGTCATCATCTATATTTGTCAATCATTATAATGATGAATACTTACCAGATTTTTAATAATTGACCATCAAATATGGAGCAACAAATTGATGCAATTTAAAATTTAGAAAGATTGTTTTTATCTTTATTCTATGTTCATGCTAATATTGATGCTTGATCTCCATCACTTTCCAACGTATGGAGCAGCTCGTTTTACTATTGGTCAGTTTTTGGAGTCTCCCCCTCCAATAAGCCACGCCCTCAGCCAATCATGAGCGAGCGATGGAGAACGGATAGGCGACCTGTTGATTTCCGCATTTGCCAATAGATGGCAGTGACTGACTTCTCATGATCTCGTGACTCTACCATTTGGTCTGGTCTCTATTGATATGTGCCTATTAACGCTGTATTTTCAAATTTTTAAATTGATCAATATTTGTTCAAGAATTATAAATGTGATTATAATGTGAATAATAATGTTCTTGATAGTAGATAGAATTGTTTCCTACAATTTGAGATGAAATTGATAATTTTCAAACTAATATTGACCGAGCTTGAGTCATTCTCCCATCATGCCAGAGAGTCTTCTTTGCTTGGACAGACTATACTTTATTACAAGAGAATCAATTTGTTACTAATATTTGGAATATTTTTTTAAATTGTATTTCGAAATAAAACATTCACCATTTACGAAATTGCAGAAGTATGAAAGGCCTTGACTTGAATGAATGGAAACGTGAAAACTTCTCAGACTTATTCTTTCATAACTATACTGCATTATTGATATAGATATTCAGAATACCTATAGTCTGTCCAAGCAGAGAAGACCCTCTAGCAACATGGGAAAATGACTCCAGCTCGGTAAATGTTGATTCAAATTTTATCAATTCAGTCTCAATCGTAGGAAACCTTCTGATCAACAATTTGAGACAAAATCAATATTTTTTTAACCAATCTTGACCGAGCTAAATTAATTTTCTCATTTCGCCAGAAGGTCTTCTTCACTTGAACAGACTATGGCTATACTGTATTATTGATATAGATATTCAAAACACCTTACACAGTAAACTTACAGGTACTCGCTTAATTGAAAAACTCTTGGTTATCTTCAAACATTCTATAAAAACTAACCTGTACTCATCGACGAATAGCTCATCACAAAGTGCGAGCTGCTATCGGCGATCCACGGCTCCTCAAAGCGCACCAGCATTCTGGAACCAGCGCTGATAATCGGCGCCGGTAGACGCGAGCCGCAGATTTCCGACGCCGGCTGACCGCTTGCGTCTTCGCCGTCGTAGATGAACAAGCCATCGCGGCTGCAACTGCCGTTAGATGCGCCGTAATTGCTGATGTCCACCGATGAGAAGGAGAGAGTTATGCGTTTGTCTGCAGGAGGAGAGAGGTAGAGAAATTATTTTGTTAAAATTTAATAACAAGGAGGGATACAGTGTGCAATAGTTATGGGTATCAATAGACGTTGTTTCATATTCTTCCAAACAATCGAGGGTTTTCACTCAATTAAGAATACACTAAATACTTTACTGATCTGCCAATGGATTTCATTAATTAGTAATATATATTTATTAATCTCATTCTTGTACAAATATACAAGATGAGAAAAGATAAAAACAAGCTATTGCCCAAAACTTCTTCTATTCCTTATTTAGTCGCATACTGAATACTAATAATAATAATAATTATTATTATTATTATTACTGAATACTGAAACTGAATTGTTTATTTTCCAAACGTGAGGGTAAAATTCACGAGTAGAATGGATTGAGGTTGCAGATTGAAATGCAAGAATAGTATAAACTTGATAATATTATTGGAAACATTTCAAAACATTTTACAGATATTTGAACAAATTTCTCAATAATTTCTTTCTATTGCGAAATCAACATTATTATTTATGAAATCAGTTCTAATATTTAAAAAAGTGATCAAACATTTCTAAACGTTTCCCAGATATCTGTACAAACTTATCAATGATTTGTTTCTATTGCGAAATGAACATTATTTATAAAATTTGTTAGCTATAATATTACGAAAAGTAATCAAACAGTTCAAAACCAATGGCGGCTCGTACCCACGAAACAGATGAAGTGCCCGTATCTTCTACTGTACAGCAATTCACCTGTTTCGTGGGCACGAGCCGCCAGTGAATCAAAACATTTTCAAACGATTCGTACCAACTTCTCAATATTTTTTTGCCATTGCAAAAAGTACATTCTTTATTGAATTTGGGGATATTTGTTCAAATTTCTGAAAGAAATAGTCTCTCTTATTCAACGATAATTAATTATTGCCAACAAATAATTCAAATCAATTGACTTTTTGAGTAGTTGTGGAGGTGATATTGTGATAGTAATCCACATTGAATGAATAAACAAGATATTTTCAAGCGTAAGAGGAGGGAGGGGCTTGTCTCAACCAATGGCAGACGTTCACTGTGATTGGTTCACGCAACTACCAATAGCCGTGATGGCCGATAGTATAAATAGTGCTGCTCCAAGTATTAGTTTACCAGAGATTGATAATGACGTAGCTACCGAAACCGGTATCTCGGTTTTTAATGAAGCTGTGGTTTGACAATATCATGTCTCTCCATTTGAGTCAATAATATCGAATTAGGAAAATATCATGATTAATGATAGTATAATCATTTCAATGATATTATAAATGATTTAATTGAAAATGCTCTGAGCATTCACTATTGTTCAATCATCCGATTGAATGATTGCCCAAAGCAGCTTCTTTCAATTATTCTTGATTCTAGGCAACTTTTCAAACCTTATTAATAAGATTTGAATGGATTTTTCAGATTGTTAATTACCTAATGAATCAGCCGAAATGTACCATGAACAATTTTTCTTGAAGTCACCGATCTCCATCGGGTGATGCATTGCTTGATATGACAAAAATTGCCTGTCGTCAGTTGCCACCAGATTTCCGCCACACGCCTGGAAAAATTGACAAAATTCACAGAAATTTGGCAGAGAATCATCTGAATATGACGGAAATTTATAGGAATTTGAAATTATCGTAGTTATTCGATACTTCAATTGGAAAATGATCGTAGCCTAATTAAACATCGAACTATTGAAAATTGTACAATTCTTTTGAAAAAATACCTTGTGCTTTATTATTTGTTCCTTATATATTTTTTCGCGTTATATGATTTTGTAATAAATGATGCTTATGAATTTTATTGTATATTGTGTAATATGTATGTTTATAATTCTGTCAAATAAAGAAAAGTTTAAAAAATGTTATCAAAATTACATTGGAAGTTGATCCACAAAGAATAATATTATCCAACATGTAGTTCCCAAACAAGGCATGAATTCACTAAAATTTGGACGATTTCTAATAAATGATTTCCATGCTATAAGAGAAGAATAATATTCAAACTGGTAGTTTGAAAAAATTCCAAAAAGCATCTGTGAGTTCTTCTCTTGTTCCTTTTGTAAGATTCCTGTCTGAAGCCCTCTTCACACGACTTGGAAGCCTTAAGACAATAGTCATTATGTATATACTGTAATTCTATAATTCTTGTAATTATTATAATTCTTGTAATACTGTAATTCTATGTACTGTACTTTCCTGATTTTTTATGACACTGTGCAACAATGATGAATAAACTTTAGTTGTTTCCAAATAAATCTTATTATTTGTTGAGTAGTTGTGAAAAAAGTTAGATAGCGTATTTATTGATATTAGATGAAAATATTGTTAAACAACAAATCTCAGAGCACAGGTAAATTCAAACCTGTGCTTTATTATCTTATCTTTTCATTTGAAATTTATCATCACTCTTTCCATCACCCCGTACTCCACTTTCATAGGCTTCCCACTCAATAAAATTATATAAATTAGTCGGAATAGTTAACAATAAATATATTTATGATCATAATCAATTAGAATCTTCATATATTGCTATATAAATAGACAAAGGACTTCTGCAACTGCAAATGTTGACCAATGTACTAAATAACAAGCGAGATCCATTGAATGAAAAAAATGAATCCACAATAATTATAATCAATTAGAATCTTCATATATTGCTATATGAATAGACAAAGGACTTCTGCAACTGCAAATACTAACCAATATGTACTAAATAACAAGCGAGATTCATTGAATGAAACTGTTTAAAAAATGACTCATGCCCGGTTTTTCCAAGCACACTTAAAGTTGAGGGACACTCAAATTTTGACGAACAGGAACAGCTGACATTTTCTATGATAAGTATAGGAAATGTAGTAAAGTGTAGTAAAGTTGAGGCTCCCTCAAATTTGAGTGTGCTTGGAAAAACCGGGCATCAGTTCGTACCATTTGATAAGAAGCAGAGAAGCCAGTCCTTGCATTGGAGTTATTACTCTTATGTCTGACAGTGAGAATATTACCAGTTGACATAATGTAGGCAGGAACGGGAGGCTTATCACCACAATGTGTTAGAAGTACGGGATCCGTGAGTGATTCACCATCGTATACCTGAAAAATATAAATAAATATTGAAAATATTAGAGTTAGTATGACTTTTTGCTTCTCTAGAGAACAGACTCTCTCTGTCCCTTCTATCCCACCAGAGATTCATGTTTAATATTCTTGAAAATATATTTTTCGAGTAGTTGTGGAGGTGATATTTTGGTAGGTATTACTATTGAATAAGAAGATAATCATAACAAGAAGGCTTTATTAAATCGAGAAACTGGTTTCGGTTGCTACACAATCATCTCCAGTGAACTTTAGAACTTAAAACTAAGAACTAAGAACTTAAAATGAAGAGTAGCAGTATTAATAGTAAAACAATTGTTAAAAAATATGTGGTTAGTCAATATTTGTTTTTTTATTCAATTGGAAATATATTTGATATAGATCATAAAATGTGTATTCAGCTTCATCAAATCAATGATAAATGATGGATAATTGAAACTTTCCTTATAAAAATCAATGAAACCAACTCGGAGTATTGCTAAATCATTTCTATCGCTTCCATAGGCAATCAATTAAATCCAATCAAAGTAAGCAGGGAATCACATTTCTAAAACTAAAGGTTTTGGAATGGTTATCAATTGAAAAATTGAAATATAGTAGACATCCATTTTACAATCATGTTAAAACTATCTAAATGAATCGATTGACTGTCTTTCAGAAATAAATTAGATATTTTGAGCATACCCTGAAAAATTACAAAAATCATTTTCAGTAACATTCAATTCAAATGTCTTTATTCAAGTAATATACATTCAGTAGGTACATTGAATAGTGTCAGGTAATCATGTGGATGAAGGTTTTCATACAGGGATTAGATCAACATAATCGATTAAGTCATCTTACTATGATATAATATATATTTCATATGAATATGACTGAACTTTTTCTATAGTTATCTTTTCAAATAATGCATCGACACATTTTCTTGAGCAAGTGAACTTTATACCATTATTATAATTATCACAGCAGGAAGGAGAGCTCAAGTAGACCATCTTTCAAATTTCTGAGTTCTACAGCATTTAAATAAATATTGTAAAATATACTCACGGTAACAGAGTCCAAAGTACAGTTAGTAGAAGTGAATAAGTTGAACTCGTTGAAGGTAAGATTGAGAAGATGGTTCTCTTTAGTCTGTATTTGCCAGATACAGTCATCGGTCTTTTCGTAATGTTTTGGATAGTTTCTCGAATAGAACCTCCCAGATGTACCGCTGAACACTCCTCCGCATTCTAGAGAAAAAGAGAATCTCGATTCATTTGTTCCTGATTTTCGTGGTTCATTCAAGTTTGTTCACTAATAATAATAATAATAATAATAATAATAATAATAATAATAATAATAATAATAATAATAATAATAATAATAATAATAATAATAATAATAATAATATTCGAGTAACCTGGCTGGCTCAGGTCTGGTGTCAGAGTCTTCAGGTCGCTCCTGATCAATTTCAGGGCCTCTGACATGACTTAACGACTGTTTTTAGGCAGCCGGGACCGACGGCTTAACGTGTCCATCACTAATTTGAACACTTGTTTGTTCACGATTGAATTCAGTAATTTTCTTCTAATTTCTTATATCAACTTGAATTTTTCTTAAGCCTTCTTCTTAATTGTAAGTTTTTTCTCATCAGTAGTCTGAAAATCTTCTCAACCTTTTTCTCAACTATTACCATTGGCTGATTGGGTGTATTTCGATCAGTCAAGTGTCCAATTAGACAAGGTCTTCTAATAAACAAGTACCGTAGTTTGATTGGTCAAGTTTTTCTCCAGCTTCTTTATGTAGGATAGAACCTTGTCTAATTGCACACTTGACGAGTCGAGACAATTACCACGGATTCAGGGGTGTTTTATTATTTTTGCATTAGCTAGTTCAACATTTCTTGGTAATATTCATTTATTTATTTGATTACAATTATTATACAATAGAAGGAACGAAAATACATGTATCGCCTAAAACATCTTATTTTTCAATTTAGACAAACTATTGAAGTTTTAATGTACATATGAGGATTTTCTGTCTAAGAGACGCATCAAATATAGTCTGTCCAAGCAAAGAAGACCCTTTGGCAAGGTGATAAAATGTCTCCAACTCGGTCAATATTGGTTCAAAAAATATTTATTTGGTCTCAAATTGTAGATCGAAATGTTTCCTTCGATTGAGAGATCAAATCAATAGTTTCTGAACCAATATTGACTGAGCTGGAGTCATTTTCTCATCTTGTCAAAAGGTCTTATTTGCTTGGACAGACCATACCTTATACAAAGCCTCAAATTGTAGATCGAAATGTTTCCTTCGATTTAGAGACCAAATCAATATATTTTCTGAAACAATATTTTTTTTTTTTTTTTTTTTTTTTTTTTTGAGGGTGATGCCCACATGGGCTCTTGGGCCTGTGCGTGGGTAATGAGAAGGATGATTATGAGAGATGAATGGACCTACTGCTTTAGGTGGGTTCCGAACCACCGGGAAGCGATTTTTGAGGCTCATGAATTGAATTCAGAGGAGCCGGTCACCGTTACAACAGTGGTGATAGAGGCATCTCACCGATTAGACGCTCTCTACCACTGGGACAAACCGCTTCCCTTGACCGAGCTGGAGTCATTTTCTCATCTTCCCAAAGGGTCTTATTTGCTTGGACAGACCATACTTTATACAAAGCCATACACAATGAAAATTTTATTGATTACAAATGTCATCTAAATTACTGGCGGCTCATCAGGTGAAGTGCCCGTATCTTATACTGTACAACACTTCACTTAACCTTTTCTCAAGGCACGAGCCGCCAGTGACTACCTTATGGAAGCAATGGAAGAAGGATCAATGCACTTATCTCTTACGGGAATGCAAGGGCGTCGTTATACAATGGTTTGATCTGATTAAATATTTTGCGGATAACATACTGTTATCATTGAATTCGTGATAAAATCAAAGCAGAAAATTCTATAAAAAATATGTATCAAATAAACAACCATACTTGATAGATAAAATGAGATGAATCAAATACCCTTTATAAAATTTAAAAGAGTAATAATTTTTACACAGTACATGTTTCAAGCTTCAGCCCATTTTCAATGTAAAGTTTATAAAGGGTATTTGATTTATTTCATTTTATCTATCAACTATTTTGAATAGCCCTAAGTTTAAAGTTTAATTTTCAAACAACCATACATTTTACGGTTACTAAACCCAATTGTTTGTCTCTTTGGAATCGATTATGAGTGTTGAGCTCGAATCGAAATAACGTGAGCAAATTTCTCGACAAAGCGCTTCAACGATTGGATGAAAAAATTATACAAAATGAACCTACTTTGTGGCACAGCCTTGTACTTGGCGAAGAAACCTCGTCCGTTGTAGGCGAAGTCGCTGTTGAAACGGACATACATCTGGTTAGTGGAAGAGGTTTGCACGAATGGAGTCGGTTGATTGCCGCATAGTCTCGAGTGCAACGGCGATTCTAGGTCTGGTCCTCCGAAAATCTATTAAAAAGCGACAAAATACCATGAAATCGAAGAAGAAGGAGAAAAAATGCAATAATAATCATAATAAAATAATAATAATAATCATAAAGCTCTCTTACACGGCGTTTCTCTGATATGCATCAGTGATAACACTGATGATGAGCATTTGTGATTAAGAATCCAATATTGATACGGGAAAATCTCTCCTATATAAAAGCGAAATGGCAATGATTCATTCATTCATTCATCACCAGAACTGAAAATCCACTGAACCAATTACGTTCAAATTTGGCAGGCATGTTCAGTTGGACGTTTAGACGCGTGCTAAGAACGGATTTCAAAAACTTTTCAAGGATACGCCAAATATTTTAGTTTTTCCAGAGTTTTTCGGCGTTTTCCTGATTTTTCCGAGATCCAATCGGTAGAAAATGTTGATATTTGGTGGGCAGGTTCAGATAAGGTCTAGAAATGTTGTGTTAAAATATTTTTAAATTCCGTTCAAGATTATTCCAGTTATCAGTTTTTTAAAATGTGGATGTATTGCGGGTTGCATATCTTCCGCCTTGATACGACCAATCCTAACTGTAAATTCAATGGTTCAGCGAGATTATAGATGAACTAATTTGGAAGATACTGAATCAAGTTTCAAACTATGTCCGATATAATTCCCAAGGTTACGCTTAATATTAGCGTTCTACTATTTTTTGGAATTTTTCTTAGATTTTTCTAGAATAAACTGGCAGAAAATGTTGAAATTAGGTAAACAGGTCCAGATTAGGTGTAGAAATGCTGTGGTCAATGAATTTCGAATCCCTTCTAAATGGAATTTGCAGGCGAGCGAAGCGTGCTTGTTTGTCTCAGCTGACACTGACAGAGGTTTTGCAGGCGAGCGAAGCGAGCCTGTTTGACTCACTTACACTTCCTATACTGTCGGGCCGCCCCCTGTCTAGGCGGAGAAGGCGAGCGAAGCGAGCCTGCCGGTTAATTAAATTTACAGATACTTAATATATTTATTTGTGTTATTTAAGCCACGTTTACTCCGGAGTAAGCCATTACACCGGAGTTAATAAAAAATAGTTAATAACTTTCATGTCATAAGTTATAAATAATAAGTCTACATAGTAGTAGACTTACTTAATGAAAAGTGTTATTAACCCTGGTGTAAACGTGGCTTTACACTCAAAATTGTAAAACTCTATCGAAATTGGGTTATTTGTGTCAATCTGAATTATATATTTATTATGTTTTCTTTGTTTGATTTTTCTGCAGAATAAATTTGGATCTCTTTTCTTTCGGATCTCTTTGGATCTCTTCTCTTCTTTTTGGATCTCTTCTCTTTTGGATCTCTTTGGATTTCTCCTCTTCTCTTTGGATCTCTTCTCTTCTGGATCTCTTAACATCAAGCTTCCTGCTTCTTATAAAAAAATAATTGAAAATGGTACTGTGATTATCACTTAAAGGTAATAATGGTCTAAGCCTCTAAGGAAAAAACAGTGATAAAAGCACTGGCGGCTCGTACCCACGAAACAGGTGAACTGCCCGTATCTTCCACTGTACAGCACTTCACCTGTATTGTGGGCACGAGCCGCCAGTAGATAAAAGTAGCCCCGAGATAAAGGAAACATGAATAAAATTATAAGAAAATAAACTCACCTGCAGAAAATCTGCATAGCAAGCATAAGTCAGTTCCAGGTTGAAATCGGTGACGTTGATTTGAACGGAATGTCCCGGTGGCACCGATATGTGCCAGTCGCAGGTCACCCGGTGATCGTAGGGAAGCGGATATCCGGGGGAATGAATTTCACCTGAAAGTCTGTCGTGTAGTTCTCCACCGCACCCTGTAGATGAATGGATTAAATCAAATGAGACCATCAAATCATTATTATTTCACTGAAAACTAACACACAAAACATCTTTGAAAACTTAATCAAAACTTACATTTAACATTTTACATTTAACAAAACTTAGGTATTTCATATTGGATGGAACGATACACAACAGATTACTGACGTCTTATATAGGACAGGTTAAGTTTTAAGAGTTATTGATAGGAATAGAATTATTAACTTTGTTTTCTAGCCTACTTTCAATTATTAGTCTTTGTTAATACACTAATCTTTACTAGAGAGTAAAGACTAAAGAGTAGGCTACAGAATTCTTAATAATTGTTCTTAATAGTCTAATCTATTCATTTCTTATATTATTCTAACTATTCATACATACATTTTTATTCATACATAATACATTTATACGAAATACTTACAATTGGGAGGAAGAACTGGGCATAGCCTGTACTATTCCTCTCTCAAAAATTGTCAATAAAGTCAATGTTTTTCGGAATGAGGTTATGATTTATTGTAGCACTGCTTAAACTAATAATTTTTAATCCTGGAAGAACACTTTTCAATTTCGAATTTGTGAGGTTGATAGAAGGAATTGAATAGATTATAAACCAAAGAAAACAAACTTTAAAATATTGCACAAATTTGTAAAATTCTAAGCCATAAATATTACTAAACTTTCTTTCTATGTGTGAAATAATAATCAATTATTGTGTTTGCTGTTTGAATCGCCATTCTGTAAGTATTGTATGTACCGCTAATCGGGGAGGGGCTTGTCTAGGCCAATGGCAGACGTTCACTGTGATTGGTTCAGGTGTCTACCAATAGTGGTGCTCGATCGTTAGTATAAATACTGCTGCTCTATGCTTCAAGTTTTAGTTCACCAGAGATTGATAATTGTGTAACAACCGAAACCGGTATCATGATTTTCTAATAAATCAGTGGTTTGATTTATATATATTAATATCTTGTCTTTTATTTTCTTTAAGTTTTAGTTCACCAGAGATTCGTGGACAACGAAATCTTGATATCTCGATTTATAATAAATCTTTGGTTCGCCACCAAATCTTGTCTTTCAATTTGATAAGATTATGTTAATTACAACTTTATTTAATCACTGAAAATGCACGAACCATGTACAGCCCACTCCAATCTAAATCCATGGTACCAGTTTCTCATTTTGGTACGGAGTTTGATGAAGGCGATATTCCCCGTGGTGGTGATAGGTGCTGGGAGGTCGTCTTTACAATACTGGCCAATTGTGGTTTCACTTTCAGGACCATCATTGGTGTTTCTCGTGTCTTTTGTGCTTATCTGAGAAACAAATCCGAGATGAAAATGTATAAAATGAGGAAATTCCCGTTATTTTCATTGTTTTAAAGCGTATTAGGAGGAAGGGTTTCAAGAGTCTTCAAAATTGACATGTACTGAACACTGGCGGCTCGTACCCACGAAACAGATGAAGTGTTCGTATCTTTTACTGTACAGCACTTCACCTGTATCGCGGGGCACGAGCCGCCAGTGGTACTGAATAATTCCCTAATCAATAAAATAGAAATCTCTCAAACAAATTATTGTTAGAAATCTTGGAAGTGAGAGAATTCTCCTTATTTTCACTTTTTTAAAGCATATTAATTGAGTGGATTTTTTAGTTTTTAAATTTGACATGTACTGACGAATAATAGCCGAATTGAAAATCAATATGATGGAAACTTTTAACAAATCATTGATAAAAATCTACAAAATGATAAAATCTTCGTTTGTTCTTGAAAAGCAATCCAACTATGTAAGTTGCACACAAAAATCAAGTCATACCTACATATTCCAGAGATGATGAACAAGTTCTAATTTTAAACAAAAGAAATGTTACAAATTCCCACTTCTGAAACTATTTCTTATTCATTTATTCGACAAAATACATTACTCAATGGTTAAAACACAGACAAAAATTGTCCAAAACGATTTGAAACTTTGATATCAGTTTCTCTTTATTCTTGAAAGGCAATCAAACCATGTAAACTTGTATTATAGTATTTCAAGTACAAAAGACATTCTGGCAAGAATGACTCCAGCTCGGTCAATATTTACTTTAAAAAATACAAATTTAGTTTCAAATTGTAGATCAGATTGTTTCCTATATGACTGTATCTACATAAAAATAACTCCAACTCGATTAATAATATTACAAAAAAATTTTATTTGGTCTCAAATTGTAGATCAGAATGTTTTCTATAATTTTAGACAAAATTTATAATTTTTGAACCAATATTGACAGAGCTGGAGACATTTTCATATATTTCCAGGATGTCTTCTTTGCTTGGACAGACTATACTGTTCATAATTTATTTATACATTGATATTTCGTAACTCATTTGTAGAAGAACTAAATGATTTGATGCAATAAGTCTCACCTCAACATATCCCAAATACGAGCAGTTGATCCTTTTCAAATTGCCAAACGGTTTTCCCATATCGAAGTGCGAAAAAGTGATGTTGATTTTGTTGCCCTGCGGCGCTTTTATTTTCCACGTGCAGTTTACGCTCGGCTCGTAAATCGCCGGAAAATTCGGAGACTCGATCACGCCTCTGAAGCCTCTCAGCTCGACTCCCTCGCAAACTGTCGGAAAACCAGTAAAATTTCATTGGAAAACTATAAGAATTATAATGAAAAAAGTATATCACATTATAGTATAGTAAGGTATAAAGTCTGTACAAGCAGAGATGATATTCTTCCAAGATGGTAAAATTACTACAGCTCAGTCGAAATTGATTCAAAAATTCAAAATTTTTTCTCAAATTGTGGGAAACATTCTTGGTATTCATAGATGGATGGTATTTTAACTTGTCATAGTATAATATATGTTCACATAACTAACGATATAGCACAATTTTGTAATAATTATTACACTTTTCGGTAAACAATGTAAACAATGTAGACTTTTATCATCTTTTTTCACCATGTAAACACCATAATCATCACTCACTCACTCATCATTACCTTTGCTTAAAATACTTGCCAACATGTCGCAATTGTAACAATGAATAATAATAAATGCAGGAATTGGATTAATTCATAAAAATCACATAGAGAGCGCAGCGAACGAATAAAAGTCACCGTAATCTGCATCTAACATCAGCTGCCCAACGGTCGATGGCTTTCAAACCTTTATGAGACAGTTTAGGGAAGCGGTTTGTCCCAGTGGTAGAGAGCGTCTAATCGGTGAGATTAGATAAGCGACGTGCCTCTACCACCACTGTTGTAATGGTGACCGGTTCCTCTGAATTCAATTTATGAGCCTCAAAAATCGCTTCCCGGTGGTTCGGAACCCACCTAAAGCAGTAGGTCCATTCATGTCTCATCATCATCCTTCCCATTACCCACACACATGCCCAAGAGCCCATGTGGGCAACACCCTCACAAAAAAAAGTTATTCTTCAAACCGAAGTTGCATAATCATTGAATTCTACGTGATTCGTTAATTACATTTCTTGAAGAAACAATGATATGCTAAAGTCTGTCCATGCAAAGAAGACATTCTGGCAAGATGGGGAAATGACTGCAGCTTGGTCAATATTGGTTCAAAAATCATAAATTTAGTCTCAAATTGTAGAAAACATACTGATCTACCAAATTTCTAATTTTTGAACCAATTTTGACCGAGCTAGAGTCATTTTCACATCTTGCCAGAATGTCTTGTTTGCTTGTACTGACTATACCTGTTTTGTATGACAGATGAAAACCTCTGTACTCAACAGTGCCATCTGATCGAAATTTGATAAATAGTTGATTGGATTTTGACACAATGTTGGGAGGATGCACATTACAGTATCTTCCTATCAGTGGATCCTTTTCGCTGGACCCGTTGTGAACCTGAAATTCATTCATTCATTAGTTCATTTATTCATCAATACATTCAGATTACATTCATTTATTTGAATATCACATATTTATTTATTTTTTCATTTTTCCATAAAATACAAAACTTGATTGATAAAACACTGACAGAAAGACCGAATCGACTCATTTTCAAAATTTAAAAAATTATTAGAAAGTCTATTCCTAAATTCATTTATTATCCGAGTAAATACGGAACCCTATGAATAATACACAAACAGAAATACCAAAGCGCATTATTCCCAGAATGTTATGAAAATATTCTAGTGTCCACCAAATCAAATACACTTTCATTACTCATGAATTTCTACTATTTAGAGTGAGGCTGTATTAAGTTAATCAAAATCAATTTATTATTTTAAAAAAAACATTTTCATCTTCATTATGAAGAACAAATCAATTATCATTAATTACAAGATTGAATCATTGATCAACATTCGAAAGAATGATTTTTTTATCAAATTTCAAGAGTTGCAGAACAAAGATCATACTCGAATTACACTGCAAATAGTGAACCTTAAAGTTTAGATGGGGGAAAACTTAGGAATGAAAGTTCTAAATTTTAATTTTATTTTGAAATTTTAATAGTATAGGAAAGGAGAGAACAAATTCAAATGAAAAAACAAGATGTTGTCAAACCACTAATTTATGAAAATTCGAGACTCTTTCTCGAATTTTTAATAAATTAGTAATTTGTCAACATCTTGTCTTCTCATTTAACATGGATAACTACCATAATATCACCTTCACAGCTATAGTCTGATTACAGTGAAAATAATCAATACTTTTATCATGTTTCCTATTGGCGAAACATGGTCATGTTGGCGAGGTGGAATTACCTTTTGGTCTCCCCACCAAATAAAGCCATACGCTAATAATAATAATAATATAGTCTGATCAAGCAAAGAAGAGCCTCTGGCAAGATGGGAAAATGACTCCAGCTCGGTCAATATTAGTTCAAAAATTAATGAATTTGTCTTAATTGTAGGAAACATGCTGATCTACAATTTTGAGACCAAATCAATAATTTTTGAACCAATATTGACCGAGTTGGAGTCATTTTCTCAAAAAGGGAGTTCCAATAACTGTCAATAGTTATACCTGTCGCCACAGTGTTGAGCGGTTTCCTAGCTGATGTGACCTATTAACAGCCGATGTGAAACATCTATTATATCTGATTGAAAAATAAATAAAAATCAAACACCCTTTTTTGAAAACTATATCTATTATATCTTTTGATTTCAAAAACATTATCGAAACATAGATGAAAGATAACTCGAATTGATGATATCAGCTGTTAGAGTGCACAAGGAGCAGACGAAACCAGCTAGTGCCTTTTCAAAGACCACGATTTTTGGACTTAGGCTGAGGCCGCACTGCCGGTGGGTAGAGCCTGGAGGGTGGAGGGTAGTTGGTAAATCTATAGAACATACACACCATCCACAGTAATTCATCGTATGAATGGTATGACGTCATTCTGTTTTTTGAGGCTATGTTGTCCATATTTAAGAATTTCAAGATGGCGGCTGAACACATACCATTCATACGATGTATTACTGTGGATGGTGTGTAATGTTCTATAAATTTACCAACTACCCTCCACCCTCCAGGCTCTACCCACCGGCAGTGCGGCCTCAGCCTTACAGTTTTTTGTCGTCCCTATAAATTTTACTAGATTGAAAAAACTAAACTAAACTCATCATATTATGTTTATCAAGCTTCATTCAATCTGGTAAACGGCAAAAAACGGTCGTGTAAAAGATTATGTTTTTCAATTGTTTTAATTAATTTTCTATTCACTGATTCATCCATCTATTTATTAATTCTATTCAATTTATTTATTCATTCTATTCAATTTTTAATTTCAATTTATTAAAACACACAAAAGACAAAATAAATACAATAAATTTCAAAAACAAATATACAAAACAATGACACATTAAACAAAAACACAGGCTTCATGGTTGGGTGTGCTGGGAAGAAAAGAGAGAAGACATAATACCTAACCAACTATGGTTTCCCATGTAATAGGCAGGTAGGATGAAGAGATAGGAAGGAATGGGAAGGAGTAAGACGTTGAGAAAAAAAATTAAGGAAGAAAGAATATAGCAGGAAGAACAAGCGAAAAGAATGGTGAGCGAGTCCACTTTTAACCGAGAGAAAAAAATTATAACTAAAAAAAAAACAATGCAAAAAAAACGTTTGCGCGGAAATCTTGAGTCTCATAAATCCAAATTGAAGAAAAAACTACTATTAGTCCAGTTTTTTATATCTAGTTTAGTTTTTCCACTGATCTTAGAGTTTATGAGAAAGTGATCTGGAATAAGGTTTAATACTTTAGTACTTATGTAAATCAACTGCCTCCTTATACATTCAATATTAGTATTATATGTTACATATTTGTTAGCAGTATCCCTCAGATTATAATTATTGAGTAAAGAGTTCAATGTTAGAGGAAAATCAGATTTATATTTTATTAAGTATTCTATCACGGTTTTTATGTATAATTGTCTTATTGTCATGACCCCAAAATCACTAAAAACCATATCAGTTGGGTACAACCTAGGTTTGCAAAAGAATAATTTTGATAATCAGTTTCTGTGCTACAAATAATTCATTAATATGACAGTTTAAACAGCCACCCCATACAACTATGCCATACTGTAGAATTGATTTAACCAAAGCATGATATATCATTTTCAGATGGTTCCTATTTAGAATTTTGTTTACATGGTAAAATTTGAAAGATAGATTTCATTTATTCATTACGAATCAGATAATTCACCTGTATGTAATCCAGCCGGCAATCTTTGCTGTTTTCCAATTGTAAGTCGACTATGGTCAGTTGCACACGGCTTCCTTTAGATACTGTCACTGTGTAAAAGCATTCAGCATGATTGCCGTAGGGCTGCGGGTAGTTGGGAGAATGTATCGACCCTGATACACCCACAATTTCACCTCCACAGCCTGAAAAAATCAATTATTCAATAAATAAAAACAATATCCACATTGTATATTCATTGTTGATTGATTTATACATCACATTCACTTCTAGGGAATTATTCAATAAATAAAACACTATTTATACTGCATATTCATTTCTCGATTGTTGAATTAATCCTGGAAATTGAATAATTCAATTGATTAGACAATATTCATACTGAATCCTATTCATTGTACAAAATTGATAGAGGAAGGAAGCTAGTTGTTACGAGACATTTACGAACTATAACCGATCGCCGCCATATTGGAGATAAGCTGATTTCATTTCTCAATTATATTGAACATTTAAAGAAGATTTAAACTTAGTTGACGTATTTTCCAATTCAAATTGATTTCATAAAACTTTCAAAAATTTTCATAAAACACTAAGTTTCAGAGAGGCATCAGCTATTTCAGCATCAGCTTTTTCACACCCTCAAATATTGTTGCAAATATTTGTTGCCAATGAGCTTCCTTCCTGTACGATCACGTATCAATTTTGGACTTTTGCATCATTACTGCTATCAGAAATTCGCAATGTAAAGAGGTCCTCATAATAATTATAATCTATTGTAATTAATAATATTATTGTTTTTTTCTATTTTAAATAATAATCACAGTAGCCTTTCCAACTATTTCTAATGCATTACATTTTTTAATAATATTATTTATAGTTTAATACTTACCAGTCAGACTACCATCCCACGTCATGTTGAAAACTCCGCCATAGGTAAGAGAGAGTGCGAGTTGAATTTGATGTACAACTGGTTGCTCAAAGACAGTATTTCCTCGGGGATATTAGTGCCGCAGTATTTGCCAATCAGAGGGAGTGCTCGGATCCACCATTCCTGGAATAAAACGTTTATTTTATTCATTCACGAGTGGAATTATCACGTATATCTTGTCCAAGCAAATAAGACATAATTCAGGTAAGGACAAACAAAGGTTGTAAGATCCACAGAGTTTTTTATCCATACTTTTGTATCCACTTACCTAAATTATGGATGAGTATCACAAAATCTCTGATAAAAGTGTAAATTTTAAATAAGACATCCTGGCAAAATGGAAAAATTACTCCAGCTCGGTCAATATTGGTTCGCAAATTGTTGATTTGGACTCAAATTGTAGATCATAATTTTCTCTACAATTTAAGATCAAATTTGAATCAAAATTGAGCAAGCTGAAGTCATTTTCTCATCTTGCCAGAAAGTCTACTTTTGTTGGATAAAATATAATGTGGGAAAAACAGGCTCAAGCTCTTAATAATCAATTTGAATCAAAAGTCCAAAATATTAGGTTTATTTGTTTTTGTTATCTAATTATGAAGCCCACGTGAGCTCATAGGCTTGTGCTTTAAACGTGGTTATGAGATGGATAATGATGAGAGATTACGACTACTTTTTAGGTAATCGGGCCCACAACTTTTCTACTCTGAAAGACTAAAAAGTATAAGGTTAAAAGTATACTTTACCAAACTAATATAAGAGATAATCAGCAACTTCGAAACGATTGGAATAAAATTATTGGATGATCCATGTAGGTTAACGTCTGCCATTGGCAAAGACAAGCCATTTTCAAAAATGGCGGGTATAGTCTGATTGCTTGTCTTGAGCTGTGATTGGCTACATTCCGACTTGTCTTGTCTCATGACTCTCGTCTTGAGCTGTTATTGGCTACAGCTGTTCCACTGCATCAGACCGATTAGCATAGAATAAGATTATCATTACTCACAACACACACGTTTGTCTATTTCATTTCAAGTGATCGTGAATAGGGTATGGATGAAAAGGAAATATGAAATGTACTTCACCTGATCTCCAAATAGTCCCTCAAGCACTGAGGATGCGGATTGCGGTCCATTTGGAAGTGGTGCACCCTGAGCCTGATTTGTTGTCCGTTACGAGTTTGTATCACCCATGCACACTGACGGTTGCCCGGGTAGGGGTTGGGGTGGTTGGGAGACTTAATCATGCCGTAGGCGGAGAGGTAGGTGCCTCCGCAAGCTACAGAAAAAACAGTGAAATAGAATTAATTGAGATTACTTGAATTTTCAATAAATTCATCAGTAACAAATCGAATCAAATACTTTCATTGCCAGATACAAATATTTACAATAAACTTTTATAGGCCACGTCACAGTACAAAATACAATAAATACATAGATTTATACATAGTAAGTTTTAACAATAACAATCATATACACTATTATACAGTCCATGTCAAAATTGTATCAAAAATATTCAGTTACATTTTACATTATAAAAGCACTCTTTAATTAAAATCTTAATCTTAATTTTATTCTTGAATTCCCTCTCCGTCAAGCCACGAATATTTTGTGGTGAGAGGTTATAAAACTTGATTGAAAAATACATTTTTTGGAAGGTAGGTTTAAAAAGGAAAATTAGTAGGAACACACACAAACAATATACTCAATTCCATGTCATCGCATATAGTGGATTCATCACCCGGTATGTACTCAGTGCGACACCTTATCTGATCGAAACCATTTTTAACTATTGTTTCGATTGAATTATTGAATTAAAAAATTCAATTATTTGAAATTATTATGAATAAATTAAATGAATTAATCTTAATCTACGAGGTAATTCAGCACACTGACGAAACATGATTTTATTTTGCTCCACCATAATAATATGCTTGGATGGAAAATTCTCCAGCCTGCCACCATACATTCAATTTGCTCATTTCATTAAATAGTGAAGTATGGGAAAATATATGATCATATGTAAACATAGGCCTATACCAAGTATATAGTCTGGTCGAGCAAAGAAGACATTCTGGGACTGTGGAAGAATGACTCTAGCTCGGTCAATATCGGTTCAAAATTCATACTATTTTAAACTTGGTCTTAAATATTATTTGAATTTCAAATTTTATAGACTTAAATTGAAGAAGTCATTCTGCTCTATTTGAGACCAAATTTATCATTTTTAATCAATATTGACTTGGCTGAAATAATTTTCCCATCTTGCCAGAATGTCTTATTTGCTAGACCAGACTTCAATTCACCTCGAGAAACTAATCAAATTTTCAGTTACCTTTTCTTTTTTACATTACACGAGTACACTCTCTTAGTGCAGTAATCATCCAAATAATCAGAAAATTAATTCATTTTAAAGTTTATTTAAAGTTCTATTATGAAGAATTTATTCCAGAAAAAAACTGTTAACTCACTCATGCTTGCATTCTTCATGATGTAGTTGGCCAGGAATCCTTCATTGGCGACACTGGCATCACTCCTGAATATCACTGTTATCACATTATCAGTGGACGACATCAGTGGAGGCAGAACTCGACCACAATATCTAAAAAAACGAATTAATTTCAACTTTATCTCAGTTTGAAAGCTTGTTATCGTTTTAAAAAGTTTCAAATACCTAGGGCACTTTGACAATAGGCTATTGTCTAAAGCTCGCACCCACTTAACGCTCTAGCGTTACCCTGTCTTTGTAGAGCTCTAATGTAGGCTAGACGTTTTCTGAGTGTTTATTATTTGTTGTTACAATTGCGACTTATATAAAGTATTTTAAGCAAAGGTGATAAGTGGATGATGATGTTCAGGCTACATAGTGAATGAATGATGATGAAGTTTTGATTGAGTTCACTGTTAACAATGAAGATCTGATCAGAAACACTAAATAAAAATGTTCAAAAACTTTGGGATTTTTGAATGATGCTTAAATGAGCTTCTAGGCCTGTGCGTAAGTAATGAACTGATGATTATGATTATGATGATGATGATGAGAGATTATGTCTAAATTTTAGGCGGTCGAGATTAGAGCTCTATAAAGACAATGTGGACGCAGCGTCCGCCGTTCCGTTTCGAAAACTTTTATGCCCGGTTTTTCCAAGCACACTCATATTTGAGGGACCCTCAAATTTACTACACTTTACTAAATTTCCTATTACTTATCATGGAAAATGTCAGCTGTTCATCAAAATTGGAGCATGTCTCAACTTTGAGTGTGCTTGGATAAACCGGCCATTAATCACCCAACATGATTGGTTTGTGGATAATTTTCAACAACATTAGATGCTTCACTGTTGAATGAATTCGAATTTGGCTCTATTTTTGAAGGAATTCTTGTAGCCTACCTGTAGAGTGTTAGAATATGTGAAAACAATACTACTCTGATGCCCGGTTTTTCCAAGCACACTCAAAGTTAAGGGACCCTCAAAATTTTGATGAACAGCAGACATTTTCTATGATAAGTATAGGAAATGTAGTAAACTTGAGGGTCCCTCAAAATTTGAGAGTGCTTGGATAACTGGGCACAATAACATCATAGCAATACTTATCTATAGTATATGCTATCAGTCTGCTATGATAGGATATATGCTATCATATATCCTATACTTATCATAGAAAATGTCAGCTGTTCATCAAAATTTTGAAACTTTAATTATGCCCGGTTTTCCAAGCACACTCAAATTTGAGGGACCCTCAAGTTACTACACTACTACATTTCCTATACTTATCATAGAAAATGTCAGCTGTTCATCAAAATTTGAGGGTCCCTCAACTTTGAGTGTGCTTGGATAAACTGGGATTAAGAGTAGTTAGTTTATGGGATGCATGAAGAACATCACCATGCCGAAAAGAGCTGAAGACAACTGATAGTATCAAATCCAACATAAACTTCTCAATCGATTGTTAAATTTTGTAATAAAATACCAATCTCCAATTACTTTCCCAAACTGCTACCAACTGCATCCTCACCACCCGCCTGCGTGCCGTTATCGAAGACGTGCACGTAGTCGTGCACACATCGTCCCGGGCTCGGCTCCAGTGAAAAGTGCGTCCAGCTGAGTTGCACAACAAATCCGATAGGTGCCACCACTGTCCACACGCAGTACATGTTGTGCGGGTATTTGCCCTGCTTGGTCGTTGATTCGGGAGATTGGATGATGCCGGTGCGGGATTTCAGGATGCCGCCGCAAGCTGAAATAATGGAAGAATATTTTATTCATCAGAAAAAATAGAAACCAATTTTTAAGAGTAATAATAGGATGTCTACTTTTAATAAGTCCGTGGCCTCAAAAGTGGTAACTATGTAAAGTAGGTTCATTTAAAAGCATTGGAATCATTTTTAAATCACAGCCTGTTTCAAGTGATATGTTTCTTGTCTTGTGTGCGTTCTCCCATTTGTCGTGCTACAAATCCTAGCTATCTATCTTTGGAAATAATTGTCTATTTACAATCTTTTCTGCTAATTTATATCATTTAAACCAGTACAGAAAGAACAAAACTAGTTAAATAAGAGAAGTTTCATGATCATATTTCATGAAAATTATGCTGAAGGAGAGAAAAACTAAGTCAACATGCATGATTTGTAAGAGTATGAAAGTCGGTTTGTTCATTACGTTTCAAATCATCGTAAATGAGGTATAATAGACTACCAAATGAGGATCACTTATAAAGTAAGTTGTTTTATGACAGAACTCACCAATATCCATAGTGCTGTAGTTGGCAAAGAACCCTCTGGCAGTTCGAAATTTGCTTGACATGAATTCAACCCTTAAATAGTTGAAACTGGAAAATATAAGACCAGGACGTAATTCTCCACAGTATTCTCCTATTTTTGTAGAGTTACTGCTTTCACCATCAAATACCTGTGAACATTTTTCTTAATATAGTCCAGAGAATCAGAGAAATAAATATTGGAATGACAGTTTCTAAATGTTTCTCAAGAGTGGGTGGTAGTGGACGGCAAACTGCCGAACGGCAAAATCAAGCCCCATAAGAACAATGTAATTTTTATCAATCTCTTGGAGCAGATATTGCCTCTATTTATAAACAGAATTTCACGTTATTCATGTCATTGGTAAGAGAATTTAATTCTCCAGGGGCGTTACTTTTTCGATTTTTAGTTCATTTTAATAATTATCGCATAATTAATTACCTAAAAAAGTATTGAACTGTAATTATTGAAATGAACTAAAAATCGAAAAAGTAACGCCCCTGGAGAATTAAATTCTCTTTCCAATGACATAAAGAACGTGAAATTCTGTCCATAAATAGAGGCAATATCTGCTCCAAGAGATTGATAAAAATTACATTGTTCTTATGGGGCTTGATTTTGCCGTTCGGCAGTTTGCCGTCCACTACCACCCACTCTTAAATCTAATGTAAAAATTGAATGTAATGTTTGTTTCTTGAAGCGAATATTATTTATTTCATAACAGTTCAAAAAATTTCCCTCAGCAGCATATTATCATAATAATTAATTCGAATCTCCTATAATAGATATAAGGACTTCCGATACTGCAAATATTGACCAATGAACTAAATAGCAGGCGAGATTCGTTGGATGAAACTGTTCAAAAAACTCCTCCATATCAGCTTATAACCATTCAAGAACCAGTTGAATGATTTTGAAATTTGATATTCAGATGATTGTAAATAAATTGTAAATAATCTTTGAAATGATGAATTTTGTGTTTGAATTGCCATTTTGTAACGTTGGTAGAAACTGCTAATAGGGGAGGAGCTTGTCTAGGCCAATGGCAGACGTTCGCTGTGATTGGTTCAAACAACTACCAATAGCAGTGCTTGACTATAAGTATGAATACTGCTGCTCTTCACTTATACTTTACTTATTAAGTTTTAGTTCAGATATTAATAATGGTGTAGCAACCGAAACCTGTATTTCGATTAAAAATAAATCTGCTGATTGACAATATCTTGTCTTTTCATTGAATATAGATAAATAACCTAATATCACCTTTACAACTACTCAACAAGTTCATTTGTTCTTTCTTAAGTTATTCATCATTCAACCATTCAATCTTAACTAAGACTTCTCAATAATATTCATCTGATTCTTGAATGAACCCAGTATCTCAATTTTCAATAAGTCTGTGGTTTGAGATCATCTTGTATTTTCATTGAATATGAATGTCTACTACAATATCACCTTCACAACTCAGCTATTATAAAATATATATCCTATAGAATAGGCCAATAAATATAATGTATATCCGCAAGCAAACAAAGAAGACATTCTGGCAAGATGGGAAAATGACTCCAACTCAGTCAATATTTGTTCAAAATTTATAAATTTGATCTCAAATTGTAGAGTAGGATGATTCCTATAATTTGAGAATAGGTTTATTATTTTTGAACCAATATTGACCGAGCTGGAGTCATTTTCTCTTCCTGCCAGAATTTTTTCTTTGTTTGGACAGACTACGCCTATGATATATCTTTCAGGTTATTATCATTCAAGATATTATCATTTTTTCATTATCATTCAAGAACTACTTATCATTCAAGGATATTATCATTCAAGAATCTAGTCAAATAATTGAAAATATAATATTTGAATGGTTGAATAAATGATAGATGATTTGGTAGTTACAGTAATTTGAATAATAATATTATTGATTAAAAATATAAATATAGAAAATTAAAATTATAAAATTCAAAAATTAGTAAATTCCAGGAAATTGAAAAATTAACAAACTAATGAATACTCACCCGAACATAGTCACCAAGACACCGATCGTTCCCTTTAGTAGGCAGTCCGAAAATGTCAAAATCCAAAAACTGCAATTTTATGACTTTACCGGGCGGCTGTTCTATTAAATAAGTACAGGCATGATCGACCATGTAATTGCTAGGAAACATGGGGGATGAAAAGGATCCTTCGGGATCGGTGAATACTCCTCCACAAACTGTAAAAAAGTTGGAAATAAATATTGATGATTGCAAAAAAATTATTAGAATAATAGATTAAATTATTGTATCTTTTCATTAGTTTCATTTCATTTTTCATTTTCACAACGTTTTACTTAACTTGCTTTGTTTCATTTAATATTTCTTCATTCATAAATTTGTAGAATACACACGTTGTTACGAATGGAGCATAGACATGGAGGATTGGAATCTAGTACGTTTGAAAAACATTGATAGAGGCGAAAATACTACATGAATAGGTTTTAATACTCACGTAAACTTATAATATATTTGAGAATATCGCCAAACGAGACAAAATCTATAGATTTTTACCTATCAACAACCAGTTAAGTATTTAGCCAGTGAAAAAAAGTCTATTCCAAAAGTATAATTCAAGTACTCTGTCTATTAGAGTACATATCGAAAAGTATTAACTCCCCTTCATCTCAGGCTTACAAATACATCCTGTATTAATTTCATATGTTAACTTTATATTGTACTCAGATTGGTAGTACTCATTAAAGAGGAGATTATTGATTTTTCATCTAGTGTAATACATCCTAATCTATGAGTGAATTCTATTGGCCACTCACTGATTTCGTAAACCAATCGGAAGCCTTCATCTCCAATGGTGCTATCAGTAACGAACTCGACCAATGCCAGATTTCCATTTGTCTCAACCACTGGAGGCAGCTGACGACCGCACCATCTGCCCAAAGACTTGGCTCTAGAGTCTCCGCCGTCTGAAATCTAGAAAAAATCATTGAAACCTTGAAATTTATACAGAAAAACACAGAAATTTACAATTTACACAGAAATATATAATGAAACGCCTCACAAATACATAAAGGCTTGAATAAAAACATATTTACAAAAAGTAAAACAAAAAGTCATCTTCATACGGCGGCTTTCATAGGGGGTACAGTCCAAGCAGAGAAGGCGTTCTGGCGAGATGGGAGAATAGTTTAACCTCGATCAATATTGGTTTGAAAATCATAAATTTGGGCTCAAATTGCAGAGTAGATTTTTTTCTACAATTTTAGATTACATTTATAATGTTTGAACCATTATGGAACGAGCTGGAGACATTTTCCCATCTTGACAGAATGTCTTCTTTGCTTTGAAAGAGAATGAACAGTGGCGATTCGCCAATAGCTCACATTCTGTATCACAGTAATGATACAGAGTACAGGATTAATACTGGAAGGAAGCCCCATTTGCAATGATACTTTTGATACATTGATTACGATACATTTGCAATGTCAATGGATCGCGAGCATTGATACAGTATCAACAAGCTTTCTTCCCGTATCAATTTTGGACTTTTGTAACACTACTGCGTATCAGAAAAACGCTGTGTGAAGAGGCCTTTGCAAAGTTAATACTGTAACAAGTAACATGATACAAGATATACAAGATGATACAAGTATTTCCAACATTGAAAACGTTTCCGTTATCATAGAATCAAATGATTAAAAGTACTGATCAGATTGAAAGACTTAAAGTATGATTGAAAGTAAGGATACTTTACAGAGCTAAATGAACCTGTTTCAAAATGTTGTACACTGTACAGTTAATCAACAAACCTATTTCATCATTTTATATGATTGAAGCATATGAGTATGCCTGGTTTTGTTAAAAAATCCCACAAAAATCAATGAGAATTCAATATTTTCATTTAAAAAAATAGAATAGATTCGAAAATCAACGAGAATCTTTTCAATCTTTTTTTAAGAATACCATTATTTTATAGTCTAATCGAGCACAGAAGCCATTCTGGAAAGATAGGAGATTGACTCCTGGTCGGTCAATATTGGTTCATATATTATAAATATGGTATCAAATTGTAGATTAGAATTTTTTCTATTGAGACCACATTCATAATTTTCGAACCAATATTTACCGAGCTGGAGTCATTTTCCCATCTTGCCAGAGGGTCTTCTTTGCTTGGACAGGAATATGAAAAATAACGAGAAAACTACTCCTGCTCGGTTAATATTGGTTCAAATATCATGAAATTGGTCTCAAATTGTAGATCAGAATGTTTTCTACAATTTGAGACAAGGTTTATAAGTTTTGCAGCAATATTAACCGAGCTGGAGTAATTTTCCCATCTTGAAAGAATGTCTTCTTTGCTAGACCATACTATACCATATTGATTAAAGATACTGACGTTTAAAAACAGTTTTAGCGTTCCATAACAACGAGTTAAAATCACTGGCGGCTCGTACCCACGGAACAGGTGAAGTGTCCATATCTTTTACTGTACAGCACTTCACCTGTTTCGTGGACACGAGCCGCCAGTGGTTGAAATTATATTCTCCACCATCATCCACTATACGTCTCCCAAATTTTCGAATTCTTATATTATAGGATATATTGAATTTTAACTGTATGCCCACCTGTAATTTATCATGCGTGCACTTCCCCCGTTCCTCCAGTGCGAATTTTGTAAAATAGATTCTGATTCGCTGTCCCTTGGGCACTTGTATCAGCCATTCACAGTGCAGGTTCTCGGGATAATTGCCACCCGGTTGACCAGCGCTCGGTGCGGCGACTGGTGAAACTATTTGTCCCCTGGCGCCTGTCAGGGTACCTCCACAACCTGGGGTTCCTGGTAATAGAATTAAAAATAATTAAAATATTATTTCAAAAAGTAGGTAAAATTATGTGGCAAAACATGTGTCTTGTACCAATTAAAGCATGAAAAGGAAAATTTTACTTTTATTCATTATGTATGTGAATTTTGAAGCTTATTCATGAAAAATATAATTTATAACATTTTTTTACCCTTTTTGTATGTTAATTATCTCTTAACCTGAGTTTGCTGTTTGAATTACAATTTTGCACTGGCGGCTCGTGCCCACGAAGCAGATGAAGTGCTGTACAGTAAAAGACACAGGCACTTCATCTGTTTAGTAGGCACGAGCCGCCAGTGCCATTTTGTAACGTTTGTGCTAATCGGGGAGGAGCTTGTCTAAGCCAATGGCAGACGTTCACTGTGATTGGTTCAAGCGTCTACCAATAGCAGTGCTCGACCATAAGTATGATAATACTGCTGCTCTGTGCTTGAAGTTTCAGTTCACCAGATATTGATATTGGTGCATTGGCGACTCTTGCCCACAAAACAGATGAAGTGCTCGTATCTTTTACTGTACAGCACTTCACCTTTTTCGTTGGAACTAGCCGCCAGTGTAATGGTGTAGCAATAATCGAATTGTTCGACAATATCTTGTCTTTTCATTTGAGAATATAATTTACAATATAGAGTAAAAATGATAGAAGAAATCAAATCAAGTAAAATTATCTTGAAATTATCCAGAAATTAATATCGAGCAAAACTTTTACTAAAATTAGCTTATGTTCAATAGAATATATTACAAAACTATTGAATCCAAGCAAATTTTTTCAAATTATTTTAAATAGAATATAGATTGATTTTATCTGATAATATTCATCAAATTTTATTTATTTTGATTCGGGTGATAAATAGTGTGGACATAGCCAATTCTTCATCTATCAAATCATTCTTATTGATTTCAATTTTTTCATGTATCTATGTTTCAATAAATTGATGAATGATTATAAGCAATAGGAAATTGATAATAAATAGCTTACCTGGCAACACATTATAGGCTATCTGGAATCCAGACCCAGATCCTTCACTATCTGAATGGAATTCAATTTTAATTTTATTTGAAACTGAAACAATTGGATTAGGTGCATTGATTTTGCCGCAATACTTCTCCAATTGCACATCGTTTTCATCCCAAACCTAAAAAAACATGGAAAAATGTAAATGAAAAATGAATTAACAGAACTCATAAGAAATTATAAGAAATCGTACATCATTGTTATTTGGAGGAGACAATAAGCAGTCTCGACCATCCAAGAGGAATAGTCTGTCCAAGCAAAGAAGACATTCTTGCAAGATGAGAGAATGATTCCGGCTCGGTCAATATTTATTGAAAAATTATGAATCTGGTCCCAAATTGTAGAACAGAATGTTCTCTACATTTTGAGATAAATTTGAAAATTTTTGATCCGATATTGACCGAGTTGGAGTCATTTCCCCATTTTGCCAGAATGTCTTCTTTGCTTGGACAGACTTCCGTCATCATCTCACATCATCCTCCCTCTCATTACTCACGCACAAGCCCAACTGCGTATGTGGGCGTCAACCTCAGAGAAAAGAGGGCTTCAGACAGCAAGCACGACTATCAATTAGGGATGACTAGCCGGTTGAAATTGATTACTGGCGTAATCTTGAACGGATTTCAAAAATATTCCAACACAACATTTCTAGACCTTATCTGAACCTGCCCACCAAATATCAACATTTTCTACCGATTGGTTCTCGAAAAATTAAGAAAACGCCGAAAAACTGTAGAAAAATTCAAATATTTTGCGTATTCTTATGAAGTTGTAAAAATCCTTTCTTAGTACGCGTCTCACGATCCAACTGAACATGCCTGCCAAATTTGAACTAATTCGGTTCGGTAGTTTTTTAGTTATGCTGATGAGTGAGTGCCATTTCGCTTTTATAGATATATAGATACACTATTAATAAAGCATGAATATACATTACAAAAAATAATAGCATACCCTCAGATAATCCTTAGTACAGTTGGGCGACTCCTCAATGTCCAACGAGAAGAAATTTAGTTGCAATCGTTTAGTGTATCGTGTACTCAACGAAAAGAAACAGTCCTTGTTTGGCGGGTAATGACCGGGCGAGCCGGGGGAACTCAACTGTCCACTGGATAAGACAAACTTGTTCCAGCCGCAAACTGAAAAAATGCATAAAGTTAATAAAATTAGTGTGCAAATGTGATTAGATCTTGTTTCAGACTCTATAACTCCATAACACTATAACTCTAAAACTTTATAACTCTCTAACTCTTTAACTCTATAACTCTAGAACTTTATAACTATATAACTCTATAACTCTATAACTCTATAGCTCTATAACTCTATAACTCTATAACTCTATAACTCTATAACTCTAGAACTCTATAACTCTATAACTCTAGACTCTTAGGACTCTATTGATTCTATAATCAATGGATTAATTTGAATCACAAGAATCACGAACGTTTGTGAGCTTGATGAAGACTCGGGAAAATAACTCCAGCTCGATCAATATTAATTCAAAAATCATAAATTAGCTCCTAAATTGTAGATCAGAATGTTTTCTAAAAGCTGTGACTAAATATTCAAGAATTGAACAAAAATATTGACCAAGCTCGAGTCATCTCCCCAGAATTTCTTCTACGCTTGGGCAGTAGACTATAACTTACTGGAGAACACTCCAGACACGTAATTTGAGCAGTTTTCTCAAACTGTTAATTTGAACAGTTTCCTTTACTGTTAAAACATTAGACTACATTTTCAGTCAAAGAACCTAGTGGAATAGTCTGTGTTTTTAACGAATAAGTTTACTTGTTTCTGTAGAATTTATTTATTTATTCGTTTGTGATACTACAATGAACTTATAAGGGTAAAAACACAGTCAATACAGTCCAGAACGTTCTTTTACCAAATTTAGATGGATAAGTTTAAAAAATAGACGTTATATTCAATTGTTTCTTGATCACTATCGCTATTCAAAATAGTATCACTATTACTAATCAATCAATCATTTATGAATGAATACATTCTGGTTCACTTGAAGAACTAGAAAGCATTTTATTATAAAATATTATTTTTTACGGCCACCGAGATGGGCGCTTATAATATAGTCTTAGTCTGTCGTGAATAGACTATGACTATATTATATGTCCAAGCAAAGAAGACCCTCTGGCAAGATGAGAAAATTACTCCAGCTCGGTTAATATTGGTTCAAAAATAACTGATTTGGTCTCAATATTGTTGGAAACATTCTGATCTACAATTTGAGACCATTCAATATTTTCTTAAACCAATATTTACCGAGCTGCAGTCATTTTCTCATCTTGCCAGAGGGTCTTCTTTGCTTGGACAGATTATTACCTGGTTTCACAGCCGTATAGTTGAATGCAAATCCGTCTCCACTGACCGACTTGTCAGTGTGAAATGTGATTGTGACCCGGTTGTGAATGGACTGGAAAGAAGCGGGGGCGGTTTTGCCGCAGTAGCGAGTTCTACCCACCACCTGGCCGTAGGGAGGGATTCCGTCGTAGATCTGAAAAGTAGCAAAATATTCGTTTCCATGTAATCTTAATCATTAAAGTGAAATACTCATTTATTTTAAAGATATGTGGAGAATCTTGTAAAAGTTGTAAGTAAAAGTAATCTCGTAGAAAAGTTGTAAATTTTATATTTATTAAGTTTAATATTATATACTATATTCTTATTGGCCTATATCTAAATTCTAGTTCTGTGTTATAATTATAACTTTTTGAATCCTTCAAAGGAATTATTAACGATATTCAACTAAATTATTTCTTGTACTGTGTGGAGCAAATCATTATCTTATAATTATTATTTTATCTTCAATAAATACACGATTTTTATTCAATAGAACAGTATTCTATAGTATTATTTTCTTTTAAAACATTTTTTTACCTGAAGATAATCCGACTTGCACAAAGTGGACGCCTCCAAATCGAACTTGGTGAAAGTGATGTTGAGCACTTGCGTGTCGTTGCGTGCGTACAACGTCCACTCACAGTGTCGGTTGCCTTCGTATGTGTGCGATGCGCTCAGCGGATAGCGGATCTCACCACTGTCTACAGCCGTCGGTCCCATGCCGCATTCTGGTGGCAGAATTACGAACTATTAGAACGGGGATGATTTGAAGCGACATTCAGATAGAAAGATTCAATCACTTAATTCTACACAATTCACTTAAACTACAATTCATTATACAGATTACATAATACAGTATATCGATTTAAATCCTATGTTATGATAGTAAAAAATGAAACTAATTACACAGTTTGCATGAGTTAACTAAGAATAGACTACACTGGCGGCTCGTACCCATCACGAAACAAGTGAAGTGCCCGTATCTTATATTAAATAAACGCATAAAATATTGAACTCATTCCGAACATTTGAGTATATTGTTTATAGCAGGCATGCCTCAGCTTCATAATTGCTTCTAAATATAATGCTTTTAAACTTCATACAGATACTTATTTTCTCTCAGGGCTACTATATTTATTAAAACTTTGAAATAATTCAAATCAAAGTACCCTATCATATAGATAGTACGTCCAAGCATAGAAGACATTCTATCAAGATGAGAAAATGACTTCAGCTCGATCAACATTAGTTCAATAGTTATGAATTTGTTCTCATTTTTTAGAAAATATTCTGATCTACAATTTCAGACCAAATTCATAATAAATTTTTGAATCAATATTGACCGAGCTGGAGTAATTTTCCCATCTTGCCAGAAAGTCTTCTTTGCTTGGACACTGTACAGGCTATACCAAAAGTATACAAATTTCTCTGACATTTCTATAATTAATAATACTTCATGTTTTGAATAATTACACGAAATTGAATGATTTTTGCGTCATAATCTCCGAATTAATTACCTTGCATTTGGGACTGACAGTTATTGCCAGTAAAGCCAGTTAAACAGTTGCAGGTATGGTAGTTGTCGGTGCCAAATTCGAATCTAGATTTCGGAACGTAGTTTTTGTTGGGTAGACAAGTGCCTCCATTAAGGCAGGGGTTTGGAGAACACGGATCTCGTTCTGTTTCGCAGGTAGTGCCTGAAACAATTGAGGAAAATAATTTTAAAATAGGAACAAATCCCATTGAAAAAATTCAATAAACCTAGTTGATCAAATATGCAAGTGAAGTTTATTCTATATTAAATGAAAAGACAAGATGTTGTCTGATTTATTAAATAATCGAGATACCACGGTTTCGGTTGTTACATCATCACTCTGGTAAACTCTGGCAATCGAAACAGGTTTTTTAAATAAATTAGTGGTTTGACAACATCTTGTCTTTTCATTTAATATGGATAACTACCACAATATCACCTCCACAACTACCCAAATAGCTTATTCTATATAAATAAATAAATAATAATTTTATTTCCTTAAAAACAAACAAAAATGAACAAAAAAGCAAGCAAATGTGATGAGTACAATTCAAATTTAAATCCAGTTACTGTTTAAAGAATAAAGTTTTATAATTATTTTTTGGAAATTAACCTACTCAACTATGGGAAACCCATGTACTAGAGTAGGTGTTAATTTTGGGTGGGGTAATAATTAGTAATAATATATTTAATATATACAATTTGTAATAATATATTTAATTATTACAATTGTATTAGAAACCCGAATTATGCAATAGAATATACCGGATCGTAGAAGCGAAGGCTACTGGCCGCTTCAATCTACTGGCATCTACTGGCAGCCTGAAGACAATCAACATCATCTAGCGGCAGAAAAAGTAATTATAGTCTGTCCAAGCAAAGAAGACCCTCTGGCAAGATGGGAAAATGACTCCAGCTTAGACAATATTTGTTCAAGAGTGATAAATGTGGTCCTCATAGTATATCAAATCGTTTCCTACAATTTGAGATCAAATTGATAATTTTTGAATCAATATTGACCGAGCGTGAGTCATTCTCCCATCTTGCCAGAGGATCTTCTTTGCTTGGACAGACTGTAGACTCCCTATCATGATTATCACGATTATAGTTTCATTTTGGTATTGTTATTGTTACTGATCAATATTTATAGTGAATGAAATAAGCTATGAAAGTGTATTATTTCAATCGACTATATTTGATGTCAAATTCAAGATAACTCTTGAATCAGCATAGCCAGCGCGTGAGGTTCCTATTGAGTTCTATGTCAAATAGTCGAACATTGTGATCAAACATTATTATACAGTAGTTATAGCTTAGGTCTCATTTGCTATGGTTAATACCAGTAACTTAGGTTAATGGCTCACTTGCCGACACTACTTATGGCTTATGGCATTATAAGTTTCATAATTCAGTAAAAAATTATGTCGGTGAGAAATATTCAAAATTGACAAACAAATACCATACACCAAATATATTCACTATATAAATTATAGAAAAATAAACTCACCACCAAACTGTATAGGACAGAGACACATGAACCCATTTCCGAAGGTGGGCTGACACGATCCGCCATTTTTGCAGGGGTTGGTCGAGCAAGGGCTGTAGATAGCCACCCCTGTAAATACGCACCCCTCGGCACCCAGCCCGCTACCTGTGTAGCCCTGGGGACATGTGCACTGCACGAACGAATTGCTGATGCCTGCAAAAATGAAGAATGTAGGTTACATTTATAGATAGATGACAATTTTAGTTTGTTCGATTAATAATTTAGAATACCCTTTGACTAATCAATCACTTTCATTTCGAGATATTTTTTCAATTACAATATTGTAAGCCGTTATGCAAAAAGTAACAAACCACAATCAACTACTTCTGAGTTAATAAAGTTGAAACTGCCATAATATCTCCAGTTCATTCTCCAATAAGATATTCAGATTTTGTAAACGTATATGTCCTTCCAATACTATAAGTCCTATATTTAGATACATAAAAACCGATAATTTTCCATTTCATGGGACTATGTGGGTCGGTTCCAATCTGCACATTGACGGCTCGTACCCGTGAAACAGGTGAAGTGCTCCTATCTTTCACTGTACAGCACTTCACCTGTTTCGTGGGCACGAGCCCCCAGTTTCTGTGCATAGTTGAAGTGCTGTAGATTAGAATTAGAAGATACTTAACCTATTTCGTGGGCACGAGCCGCCATTGGTACACAGCAACTTATTCTTCTTTCAAATTGGATTATTGGGAACCAGACACAAATTTCCCGTTTCATGTGGGTTGGTTCCTTTCTGCATAACTACAATCATCTGTGAGACATAACAATAATACAATCATTTGGTATTCAGGAAGATGACCTGCAGAAAGGAGTCTAGATTGGTTCTTTCCCGTTATTTATTTTCTTTTTAGCTGAATGGTAGACTTAAACTATTAATTCTCTTCATAGCATGATTAAATTTGCTGACCTGGCAATTGGAAGCAACGCGCGCTGGGGTGACAGCCGCCATTGTTGACGTGACACGCGCCCCCGGCGTAGGTGCATGTCACACCGTCACCCACGTAGCCTGGCGGGCACGCTCCACATGTTCTGGAGCCCTGTCAACGGAAAATAAGGGAAAATTTGATGATACAAATCCAATAGTGGAGAAACAGCAAAGAATACATAAGGAGCAGAAACATTATCAGAGGTTTGGAGTTCAATTCCTGACTGGAGATCCACGATCACTTAATTAAGTCGAAATGAACAAACTTTTTGCGTGTGTGTGTGCGGGTAAAAGAAGGTCTTCTTCTATGCGGAACGGTTCGACGCTTGGCCGCTGTCAAACAACTGTAGCCAATCACAGCTAAAGACAAGACAAGTCGGGCTGGCAAGAGGAAAGCTGTGATTGGCTTTAGCTCAGCTCAAGGCAAAAGCTGTGATTGACTACAGCTGTTCGACTGCAGTCGACCATTACGCTAAGAAGAAGTCTTCACTAGCGGCTCGTACCCACAAAACAGATGAAGTGCTGTACAGTAAAAGATACGAGCACTTCACCTTTTCCGTGGATACAAGCTGCTAGTGGAAGAAGACCTACCGTACCTTCACACGCACATACACGCAGAAAGTTTGTTCATACTGAACTTCTTAAGTGATTGTGAATAGGGTATAAAACACTGGCGGCTCGTGCCCACGAAACTGGTGAAGTGCTGTACTGTAAAAGTTACGGGCACTTCACCTGTTTCGTGGGTACGAGCCGCCAGTGGTATAAAATCAGTGACTCTTAATAACTGATAAAGAATCATGTCGCTTTGATCATAGTCAATGCTATCTAGCGGCAAACTCGGGAACCAACACAAAATGTTCTCGTTCCATACTACTTGCTTGCCATTGGCTGGGGGCGTGGCCAGTAGAAGGGGAGCCCAGCGACCAATGGTATTGCAAGTTTATGGCTGAAGTTTAAAATGGCTGATTCAAGAATAACTTCAGAACACCAGCCATCAAAACAGTAACTGATTGTAACAAACTTAACAAATGTAACAAATAACAGTAACAAATTTTCAGTAACTGATTGTACTGGCAATTGATCTCTCGGTGAGGGTGATCCTTCGGTGAACGCAATGTCAAGTCACGAAAGCTTTGGACTCCTCTTGGATTGGTGACCAGTATTTGGCCAAGTACACGATCTAGTTATTAAGAAGAATCTAGTTATTGGTCGATGCACTATATTCTATTGAAAGTAGAAGGAATTGATGTGAAGAAATTGTTGATTCAAAGACTTGTAAATAATTATCCATATAATATGAAGCTTTACGAAGGTTGTTGAGATTTACTCCATCTGATAAATTGAAACTTCGATAAAATTTAATTGGATATACTCATGAAAATTGAACTCTACCTGAGTATTGATGCAGGAAACCTTGGGTAGTAGACTGCATCCTCCATTGTTGATGGCACATTCATCAATATCCGTACAGAAATAACCGTCACCAGAGTAACCTGAAAAATAGTACATCATTATTGTTGTTCACAATGATATGACATGGGATCGAGTATAAGACTTTTGCGAATAGCTAACATGTCTCTTTACATGGCGACTTTCTAATACGCATATAGATATAGATAATACGCATATACGTATATAGACAGTAGTAAAACAAAAGTGCCTTGTAAAGAGACCATTGGTTAACTTCGAATTTCAACTCATTTTGGGGCTCGGAACTCACAGAGAGACTCAAGTTAACTTTGATTTATTTTAAAAGATGATAAATAATAAAATATTACATATCTTGTTAAACCCTTTATACAATAAATTAAAGCTATCAGATTCTATTATATTTCTTTCTCTACAGAGATATACAAGATTCTTACGCAAATCTACTTTTTTTTTTTTTTGCTGAGGATGATGCCCATATAAGTATTCAAATTTACTTGTGCATGGGTAATGGAGTGTGCAGAGTGATTTATGAGGTGCATAAACGACCATGCCTCAGGTGGTATTCGAACCCACGACCGGGTAGCGCTAGCGGACTGAAGGTTGTAACGCCCCAGACCACTTGGCATCATAGTCAAAATCTTCCTTATCTGTTAAGAGTGATAATAAGTTGAAGGAATGGAAAACTGATAGTAGTGTATTCTATAGTAGCCTAGTGTATTCTCGAGGGCAAGGGATGATAATTATATTATTGATGAATATTATATGGATGATGAATATTATTGTTCCGTGAACTACTGCTACCTAGCGAAGGAAGTTGTAAGCTGGAAGTACCAGTAGTGATAATTTCTACCGCGAGATGGCGTTGAAGCATGAAAGTAAGAAGTCAACCCTTGCTTGCTGAGAATATTATTTCTGAAGACTTCACTGAATTTTATCTCCAAAGTTTTAAGTCCCGTTTCACACATTACAATTTATGGACGACCGTTCTTTAGCCGTCCTTAGATTTATATTATTATTTATAACAGAATTTAGTGAACTCTTCTCACATCATAGGTTTGCCAAGCTTTATCAAATCTTGTAAAATTTACAGGGACGGCAAAAAACGGTCGTCCAAAAATCTTGGTGCTGTGTGAAACGGGGATTGCCGGATTGGTTACAGACATCGTGAATTTAGAATTTCCTAGAGCTAACAAAAAATAGAATAATATTAATGAAATATGGGAGTATTTTCTCTGTACTATAAGCCATATAACTCAACTGTATTAAAATTGCAATACTCGCTATATTGAGAGAATGAGATTTACCTCGATTATTTTTTCTAAAGTTTGAACGCAATTTCGGTAACGTTAGCCACAGTTAGACATTGGTCTATTGTATTATATTGAGCCTAATGTTTTTTAATCTGTTAATAACTATGTATCTTGAAAATTAAATTTTAAAACTCAGGGCTATTTAAAATAATTGATAAATTAAATGAAAATCAAATACCTTTTTTAAAAAACTTTATTATTTAAAACTTTATATTATTTTATTCACATCTATAATGGGCTGAGTCCTGAAACATGTATGTGGAATAATAATTTTAAAGTATTTTCAAAATAGTAAGTTATTTGATTTTCATTTAGTTTATCAATCATAGTATGTTGATTCACCATGGTTACAGGAAGTGTTAGTGTGTGATAATTTTCGGCTCTAAATTTTTTAATTAATTTTCCTATTTTAATGAAATTTTGGAACTATTTTGTGTTTTTCGGATCAACCCTTCAAAATTCAAAATTTTAAAACTATTATCACTTTAAGATCATTTCTTTGAGTGAGAAAACTTCGGCTGAAGAAGAAATTTGGACTTGTAACCTCAAATTTTGGACTATATTTTAATGAAAATTGTGTTTTGAAATACCAAGGGCTATGCCTGTTCTTTCAACCGATGTGTGTTTTTTCAATAGATAAATAAATAAATAAATAAATAAATAAATAAATTATGATCTTGGATATAAATTTTATAAAAATACATTTCAAATCATAAGTCTCAAAACTTGAAACAAAACACCAATGTTAAATCCGGCTGAATTTTAAATGTTTACTTAAATGTATACGTTTATGTTAATGTTGATTACCTGGAGGACATTGTTCGCAATAATAAGAGCCGGGCATGTTATGACATCTCACCGGTGGATTTTGAGAGCAAACTCCTCTGTAGGTTCTGCATTCGTCGATGTCTTTTGTACAGGAATAACCGTCTTTCTCCCAGCCCTAAAATCAAAAATACAGTAATAATCCACGAGCTAAAAAGATAAAAAGCAAGTTAAATGAAACGTTGTAATAATAGACCCAAATCTCAGAAATAGAGATGGGAAATCTCAAAATCACAACAATTAAACCCTATTGTTTCACTTGTGCTAGGTTTTGTCTTCTTCTGATCGTGATTTCTGAGATTTGGTTAAGATTTACACAATCACTGCCATCAAATGTTCTTCAAAATTAGATTTTCTACATTTTCCATAAATCAAAAATACAGACTTATTATTTCATATCCGGTTATAGCCTGTAACTATTGAAAAATGGCGTGTTTCCAGCATATTCTATCTATTACCTCAATAACCGTCAATGTTACAATCTTCTAAGTGGTTTCATTGAATTCCTGAGCTAATTTTACATGGGAATAAACATTCTAGACCCTGTATAAAGCCTTAAAAAATTATAAAAATGAATGTTTTTATAGTGTCAATCTTTTGCCATTCTTATCTCAAAAACAAAACAATTTTCAAGTCGTATATTTTGAGGGTATAATCAATGTATGTTCCATGGAACCTTTTTCTCTGCTGGGTATAAGGAATCAGCCCGAAAAGTATTGCCCATTCCTCCTGAAACACTCTGAATAAAATAATAGTTCAATTCTTTTCTCAATGGTCTCACCCATAGTCTGGTCAAGCAAAGAAGACCCTCTGGCAAGATGGGAAAATGCCTCCAGCTCAGTCAAAATGTGTTCAAAAACTATTGCTTTGGTCTCAGTCGTAGGAAACATTCTAATCTACAATATGAGACCAAATCAATACTTTTTTAACCAATATTGAGCGAGCTGGAGTAATTTTCTCATCTTGCCAGAGGGTCTTCTTTGCTTGGACAGACTATATGTTATTTCTACAAGCTACAGCTCGATCAATATAGGTTCAAAATTTATAATTTTGTCACAAATTGTAGATCACAATGTTTCCTACAATTTGAGACCAAATTTATAACTTTTTAACCAATATTGACCGAGCTGGAGTCATTTTCCCATCTTGCCAGAGGGTCTTCTTTGCTTGGACAGACTGTACACTGTGTAATGAATAAATTTTAAAAAAACTCCATCACCCAACTCACTCTATCGCAAATACAGATGAACCCCGGGTCGGCGGCCCCTTCCACCGGCACAATACACGTGCCATGCCCGCACAGTTCCCGTGCCGTCGCCGCCGTGCACTTCAGGTCCTTGTTGCTGCAATGCACTCCGTGCCAGCCCTGCGTGCAGCTGCACTGATAGCTGCCGGGGCGGTTGATACAGGTGGCGCCATTTTGACAGCCGAACTCAGTGCCGCCGAAACGCGCGCACTCGTTCACGTCCTGTGTGCATTGGGCGCCCTGAAACAATAGGATTCATTCATAGATCGGTAGTGCAGATTTGGATTTAGGTGTGCACTGGGCGACCTGAGACAACAGGTTTCATTTACTGATAGATCGTGAAAATTGTGATTACGATGTGCACTGGACGATCTAAAACAACAGAAATTGAAATTGATAATTTGGATTATTACGTACAGTGTGCATTGGCCGCCAATTTTAAATTGTTGTAAAACAACTCAAATTAAAAACAGATAATATTTGAATAAGCTTGCGGGACCATTCTTACAATGCAATGTTGTTTCGAATTCATAAAAATTGAATTGAATGTGTAAATTTGATGTGAAAAAGTGTAAATTAGTTTAATATGTAGTGAAAATATTAGCAAACATTAGTGTTATTGAGCAGCCTGAAAACATTTGAATTCGTGTACTTTGTGAGCCCTGGAGAATAGAACCAATAGATGGATTGAATCATAATATTAACGACAATGCAATTTATCCCTTGAAAGATTTAAATTTCATGTGCAATGGGCTCCCTAAAACAATATGATTCTTCTACAGATCTTTATGAACGGATGTAGTAAGTGATAACACTCAGGTCTAACCAAGAGGACCCGAGTTCGAATCTTGAATGGGGAACAATGATTTAACCACAGCACAATCGCATAGATAAGGCCACCACGTCTATCTGAGGGGACGGTGAACTGTCAGTCCTGACTGCAGTCGTAGTCGTCATCGACTGAATGTAGTCGTCATCTCTCATCATTATCATCCATTTAATCAACCACACACAATCCTAAGACCTCTTGTGGGCTTCACCCTCAAAAAAGCTTGAAGTTGACTCTGAACCATCTTGCTTGGACTGTCAGTTTCTCCATCCAAATTCATTTTTTAACTGTCACAGTTCGAGCAGTTGGTCCAAACTGATAGTGGATGTGAACCTTATCAAATTCCCACTGAAGAAAAGTATAATAAAGCAATTCCGTTACACGAATCAATAGTATTATTGATTCAAATATCAATAATTGTATTATTGTATTGATATCAAATTCATTCGAATCAATTGAAAATATTATACCTATTATAACAATATTGCGTTTCATCTGTATGTTGACCAGTAAATCAAAAAGTATTTTTCTCTCATTACAACCAAACTCACCTCCCATTGTTCAGGACAATGACAGTGATATCCGCCATACATGTCCGTACAAGTGCCTCCATTCTGACAGGGGTTGCTCAGGCAATCATCCGTTGTCAACAATCTCTTCAGGTACCTGACGTTCTGCTCCAATCTGCGAATCTGCAAGAATAAAGTTGGCACCAATTCAATCATTCATTCACCACATGCAAACCACTGGGCGGCTCGTGCCAACGAAACAGGTGAAGTGCTGTACAGTAAAAAATAAGGGCACTTCACCTGTTTCGTGGGTACGAGCCGCCAGTGATATAAACATCATCATTTGCTTGAAATACTTGCTATCGATTGTAACAATAAATAAATTTAAAAAAATAAAAATAGAAGTTTTCGTATTTTTTGGAACTTGGCTACACAAATTACTCTTTACTGGAGATATACAAGAATTATAATCATTCACGATCCATTTCATATTCAAAAAGATAATAGAATGTTCAACAAATAGCTCTCACACATTGAATGATGAGATGTGACAAATAATAATATGATACAAGTCGTTTTTATGATATGATGATATGACGTGCTTTCAATAAGATACTCGAGCTGATTCAATTTGATACACGATTTAATTGAAAGGTTTTCCATAATCATTAAAACATCTTGTATCATAACATATTATTGTTGTATTATATATTCTGCATTGAATACGTTTCACTTTCGCTGTTTTTGTTTATTTAAAAATCAATTGAAGTGGAAAAACTTGAAGCATGTTGAACAAATGTTGGGCCTACTTTTTCACAAGACATTTTGTAATACTATGTCTGTATGCCACATATTCTTGAATGTGGGCCTAAACTTCATGTTCATGTATTGTTTGTTTGTTTTGTTTTTTGTTTGTTTATGAGGGTGAAGCCCACATGAGCTCATAGGCTTGTGCGTGGGTAATGAAATGGATGATAGATGACGGCTACTTTTTTTAATGTAGTCGGGACCGACGGCTTATCGTCTCCTCCGAAAGACGGGGTGGCCGCATTTATGTGATTGTGCTGTGGTCAAAAATTGTACACTAATGAACCAAATTCATTAGCCAAGTGCTAGATTGCAGTTAAAAATTCATTAAAAATTTTAAAAAATGTATTGTATTGAGGGTATTCATGAAACTGTGCTATTATCTTGAATTCCAATTCAAGTTCACTGGATTTGTCCGACATTGATTGCTTAGCTATTGCCAGACATTATTATCTAATCAAAGCAAGGGGCGTGAGATAGCAATAACACAATAACTGGAGATTTCACAACCAACTAGTGTTGATATTTTCATTTTTAACTTTCTGTGATGTTGAAGCATTGCAGATTTTTGATACTCACTTTGACTCTCAGTAGTTTCGTATAGTAGTTGCGGCCCGTACCTCCTACCGCCTGGAAAATAATGAGTAATAGATTATGTTTTTTATTAATTAAAAAATTAATTAATTGAAAAACAAAACGACAAATCATGAAATAATTTATTTTGAAACTGGCCCATATGGAATACTTTATTTGTTGAGTGGTTTACCAGAGATTTGAAATGATGTAGCAATAGTAACCGAAACCGGTATCTCGATTTCCAATAAATCGGTGATTTGACAATATCTTGTCTTTTCATTTAATAAGAAAACTTCATCAATAAAATTTTACAAGAGAAGATAAATTTGTAGAAAATTTGTTATTTGTGTAGCATGTTCCCTGGAAAACACTCAAATTAAAAACCTAACAACCCATTTATATTATCAAAGATGTATGAACTTTCAATGCATTTTCTATCTTAAACAGAAGCCTTATATTTTTGAAACTTTAAAAATAATATTTTTCATGGATCTCTAATATTATTAGCGTGGGATAGTGGGGAGCGAATCAGCGTTATGTTGTGTCCACCATCCACCATTTTCTCACTACTAGCAGTCATTTCCTAAGGTAGAAATCACGAAACACTGTGAACCAATCAGAAAAGAGCAGGTGGGGCATGAAGGCGTGTCCAAGTCAAATCTGAAATATCACCCGACAATTGCTGCCATCCACTGGTCGAATTTGTAAACTTTTCGAACCGATGTCGTCGACCAATCAGAGCATGCGCCAGGCGGAGCTTGGAGGCGTGTCCAATGTTAGTTCAAGCAAGTCACCCTATTGCTACTGCCATCTGCTTGATGAATTCGGAACTATTTCGAACGTTTTTGTCAAGAGAGTTGAGGAGAGAGCAGTGAAAATGGCTGCAATCTTGAACTTACTTGTGATTTAGTTTCCAATTTTTTTCCAAAACGAATACTACTTACAGACTGTTATTCGATATTGATAGCAAACACAATATCACATCTATAACTACAGTAGGCCTACTTAACAAATTGAAGAAACATCTTTTTATCTGTCCTAAGATACAGTGGAACCTCGATAATTTTTTAGTTCATGGGACCAAAGCGTTGGTACGAATTAGGGAGGATTAGGAATTATCGAAGCTATTAATAATGCAAAATTATTTCAAGGGACTACGAATTATAGAGAAAGATTATACGATTACAGATTACTAATCACTGATAACTACGATTATAGATTATTAATCACACATAAAATTTTGGAAAATGAGCTGGGAAATCACTTGAACAACTCATTATTCTGAAAAATGATAAAAAATTCTCACAGTATCATTAAAAATACTCACAGTATCAGATGTGTTGCCTTTGTTAGTCTGAAGCTGGGCCAGAGATTGCACCAGACCGTTTGGTCCATTGATAGTCTCAGTCAATGTATTCAAACGCTCCTCAAATGGAACCAGCAAACTTGATTGAACATTTTCAACTACAGCAGCTGCTTTTTTAGCCTGAAAGTGAGAGAAATTTATAAGAATTTGATAGGAAAAATGAGTAATTCAATTATTCTTATCGACTAAAACCTATTCATTCCACTGGCGGCTCGTGCTCACGAAACAGGTGAAGTGCTGTACAGTAACAGATACGGGCACTTCAACTGTTTCGTGGGTACGAGCCGCCAGTGATTCATTCTCATCTTCATCTTATTATACATCTACTGATTCTAATGATATGAATCAAACGAAATAATCATCAAATAAAAATTTATTGGGCATTACGGTCGGGTTATTCTCTATGAGAATATTAATTTATCTGTACTCATGAGAAAAATTGAGAAACTGGAAACCAGCCGGTAGGACTAAGCCCTTCATGTGCTGTTGAGTCATTGACAAACAAACAAACAAAAACTCATGAAATAATGGATAGTGCTTTATTAATAGATATTTAACAAATTACCAATTTTTAGAGTGTTGGGGAGCTTTTAAGAATAGGCTACTTCCAGCACAGAGAAGCTAAGAGGATTTAACTTCTCTGTGCTTCTAGTTAACATCGGGATAGTATCATTATACTGTATAATTATAATAAAGCATATTAAAAAAAAAACTTTATAATGATACAAGCAAACTAGAGAGTTCATAATTTTCATTATCAATATCAATAGTATCTATAATCAATCTATTGAGGCTCTAAAATAAATCTATGATCAAAATTTCTAGAGCTCTGTAATATACTGATACTGAGAATTTATTCTTCACGTCTTCTCATGCCACCGAATGTTAATAACTTTTTTGAATAACGTATTATTATTTTTAATTTTATATTATATAACTTATTATATAAAAGTTATTAACAAATGTTATTAACATTCCGGTGTAAACGTGGCTTTAGGCAAGTTTATTACACGATAATAGTTCTAGGATAATATCTGATGATAGCCTATGGAAAGAGATCAAAATATGATTTCGTATTATTTCCATATGATCATAGAACTATTATCGTGTAATACTGGCCTTAGACAAAATAAGGTTTGGGTTCGAATCCCAATTGGCATGGGCGTTTTTCACCTCACCAACCATCCTCGCACTCAATATACGTTACTCAAGAAGAGAAGAATGCACTAGCGGCTCGTGCCCACGAAACAGTTGAAGTGCTGTACAGTAAAAGATACGGGCACTTCACCTGTTTCGTGGTACGAGCCGCCAGTGGAAGAATGAATGCTTATGTGGGCATCATCTGTAATAAAAAATAAATCTTCTGCTACGAGTTACGTACGCTATATTGGAATACTGTAAATGTTGAAGTTTTGGATAATATTTTCATTAATTTGATACTTACCACAGCTACAAGGTGTACTAGATTTTCCCCATTCAAATTGACTGCTCCACCGCCCGATGTGACAAATGTGATGTTCTGAGAGTCTGCAGCAATTATGTACAAGTGTCCATTGCGAGTTTCAAGTCTCGGCCTGTAGAGAACATCATTGTATATATATATATATTTTTTTTTTTTTTGTGAGGTGATGCCCACATGGGCTCTTGGGCCTGTGCGTGGGTAATGGGAAGGATGATGATGAGAGATGAATGGACCTACTGCTTTAGGTGGGTTCCGAACCACAGGGAAGCGATTTTGTGAGGCTCATAAATTAAATTCAGAGGAACCGGCCACCATTACAACAGTGGTGGTAGAGGCACGTCGCTAATCTAATCTCACCGATTAGACGCTCTCTACCGCTGGGACAAACCGCTTCCCAAATTACAAAATTTGGAAGAATACAATATACTTAGTAGTATATAATCAAATATAACACTTATTTCCTTTTAGCGCTACTGTATTTGTTGAAACTTTAAATAATTTGCCGAAACATTTTGGGAGAAATAAAAATATTTTTTAAAAAGGGTTCTCTGATTGTAATTATTTAAAGTTCTACATCAAATATTATATACTTTAATTATTATAATTATTATTGGATGAAATCAAGTCAAAACGTCTTATTAGTCTTTCGTGGAAAAGTTGAAGAGGGGGGGCTTGCATGCCTCAACTTCGCCCACAAAACTTCTGTAATATTTTTATAAAGTGCGAATAAAGTAATTTTATCTACCTATCTAGACGTTTATCGCACTGGCGGCTCGTGCCCACGAAATAGGTGAAGTGCCGTTCAGTAAAAGATACGGGCAATTCACCTGTTTCGTGGGTACGAGCCGCCAGTGGTTTATCGTATATTATGAGTATTGTAATACTGTAGCATAGCCTTCTTTAATAGATTGTAGGTGGCTTTTGTAATAGTACATGAACCACAGTATCTATTACATTAGAATAATGTAATATGATATTGATAAATTAATACAGTAAGTGAGATATGAATGGATTTCACATGTTATAACAGTGAACAAATCATGATGATATTATTATTATATGGGAAACCAGCAAGCTCTGAAATGAAATAATTGTGAAGCTCAAGTAAAATTGAAAAGATCACTTTCGTTCAATTTCACTTAGAAATGATTTCAAACACGAAACTAGTCCTGAGAAAAAAAATCTCATTTCAAGGGTATTGTTATTATTTTATATTAAAGATCTCATATTAAAGTAATATGATCAAACTGTTTTATGACAGTCAAATGAAAAAGATCTCCGTTATAATAATATCGTAGTCAATCATCCTGATAATGTTGTAAATTCTATTGATAATTGTATATAATTATAACAATAACAAACAAATAATCAAGTGATAAACATAAATCAAGTACTCAGTGCAGTATTTAAAACAATAGAAAAGTTGAGTGAATCAATAGAGGGATTTAATTAGATTGTCTTAACAAGGCTCTATGAATGAGCTGCTACTTCAAGGTCACTTGACTTCGGAGAATCTTCGATATGCTGTACAAAACATCACGTACTGGAACGGTACCGTATTTACAAGCTATATTTCTGCAACGTAAGCAGTTTTCATACAACTGGACTACTATAATTATTATAGTCAGCCTTGAAAACATCAAAGGAATCATTCAAGTCCAGACACTGACTAGACAAAGCTTATATTATTAGAATGTATAGTATGGGAAACACAATGCTATCTTACTGATGATGATATTACTGGTAGAAAGGAGAATTATTCTTAGAGAGTAGATTATTTTCTTTAGAAATTATAATATCGTGGGATCACTCTGCAAAACAATAATCTTACATTTGTCTTATCTGGAAAGCACTGTTATTTTCATTGAAAAATTTAATATTGTACTGAAATAAGTTAAATCATTTTCTCCTGTACAACTTAGATAGATTTCCTTTTCATTCGCAGGCACATATCGTGCACAAGATTCAATAGAAACACATATAGTTGAATGGAACAATGCAAATCAAAAATCAGCTGATCAGTGTGATCTATTCAACTGCATGTTTCTGTTGCATATGACGAGGTACTTGAATGCGCCCTTGCGACATTAGTTGGAAACCTACCATTAAGAACTCCAATATGACGATTATAAAAAATGCTTATAGCGTAAGTGATATAGATATTACCATAGAGACTATGTATACTTATTATATTGTATACCAAGGTCTTCTTTATTCACGATATTACTATTGACCAATAACCACGAAGGAAGCACAGGTCGATAATTTCGAAAAATTGTCATTTAGTTTGTAACAAACTCTTGGTAAATAATCTAAACATAGCTATCAATGTTATTTTCATTTAATGATAATACTATTATTATACTTACTGATCTTTCAAAGCAGAAGAATGATTCAAGATGAAAATTGTCAAAATAACTGTGACTTGTTGAAGCCCAAGCCAGCGTCCCATCTCTATCCTATGGAGCAGAATAAAATTTCAATTTTCAATAGGAAAAGTGGTCTTTCTGTTGAATAGACGGATAAACCTTTCATTCTGTATTTTTTTTTTTTAATCACTTGTGACGTATGAATCGATAACTAATCAAACTCCAATCTGGATCCTATTTTAACTTTCAAATATACTTTTTTAGTTGTGAACCTGTGATATAATAATTATTATTAGTGATTACCAATGAAATCTCAAAGGAGCAAAGGTTTGTTGAATTTATTTTTTATATGTGTGAGAAACGAGTTCATGTAATTTTCAAAACCAATTACAACTTACACTTACTGAATCAATAACTTATTAGATGAAATAGAATAAATCACATTCGAAATCAATCGTTTACATTTCTATTACAAAAAAATAATTCTGATTCATCCATACAATTATAAAAGTTCAGCCTCATAATTGAAAAGTATCTAGATTGAGCCTAACTGAAAGCCCTATAATATTCATTCTGTAAAACAAGGATAATACCTTCATGACATAGATCGATCTTAAAGGGAGGATTCCCAAAAGTTTGAAAACTGGAAATGTAAGAGTCCATCTATTCACACCGTGAATTATTTAAACAAATGATTTCTTAGTATTAATTTAAGGATTCTCAACAGCTCGAATATTGGAAAGGTATGAGTACTTCTATTTCAACCTCTGATTTCTTAGTATATATTCGAATTCCAATTACTGATATACTGTATACAGGGTGTTTCAGGAGGGATGTGCAATACTTCTCAGGCTGATTCCTTACACCAAGTAGACAGAAAAGTTCATGGGACCAACCCCCAAAAACGCTTTGTTACTGAGATAACAATGGCGGAAAATTGAGATTTATCAAAATATATTAATTTTTCTAATTTTTTAGAAGCTTTAGTGAGGTTCTAAAATAATCAATTTCTATGTAAAATTAGCTAAGGAATTCAATGAAACCAGTTCCAAGTTTGTAACTTTGACGGTGATTGAGATAATTTGAAAAATATGCTAGAAAACGCCATTTTTCCAACGATAAGGGTTATAACTGGATCAAAAATTGCAAAATTGACAAAACATAGGACAAGTGATGAATTTGTGTTAGTAGCGATTTTGCGATTTTTGATCACCTTTACTGAGATTTAGGTAATATTTACACAATCACCGCTACACAACTTCTCCTTCAAATTCGACTATCTTCAACTTCCATTAATATAAAATACAATTATATGATTCCTTATCCAATTATAGCACTAATTGTTGAAAAATGGCGTTTTCTAGTATACGCTTCCAATCATCTTAATAACCGTTCAAGTTACAAACTTGGAACTGGTTTCATTGAATTCCTCAGCTAATTTTACATAGGAATTGATTATTTTAAAACCCAAGTGAAGCCTCTAAAAAATTAGAAAAATTAATATATTTTGATAAATCTCAATTCTCCGCCATTGTTCTCTCAGTAACAAAGCGTTTTTGGGGGTTGGTCCCATGTACTTTTTTGTCTACTTGGTATAAGGAATCAGCCTGAGAAGTATTGCACATTGCTCCTAAAACACTCTGTATAATTAAAAGTATTAATTCATTTCTGATAAAAATTTATAAATAAATTCTAATAATTTTTATAAAACTCACCCAAGATAGAGATTGCCAGTAGCCTAATATGTCGCTCACAGCATTGGAAGTCAACTGATCACACGAAGTACCATCGATGACTGAAGTTGATGAAAAAAGGGGAGTTGACTTCACCAGATGCCTGCTCAAGTTTATCTTTGTTATCAATTTGGTGACAGTTTGTGCTTCCCTACATATCAAGTTACTCAACTATGCTAACTATTTTTTGCTGCTAACTACTTCCCCGTTAACCCATTAGATATTGCGGAGTTTGTCCCATAATCAACTGATCGAAAAGTAGAGAATGATCGCAATGTACTGTTTTACTGCAAGGTTGAGAATCTATAATAATGTAAGTTATTTTTTTCTAGGTTTCCCACAAGGGCTCATCTAGTTCCTGCAACCTGTAAAGAAAGTAATGTGATTTGTAATTTCAAAGGATAATGCCCACATGACCCCTTCTATAAGCATGTACAATCTGTGATGGAAAGATGAATTTAACTATCGCTTTCGTCTCATTTTCAAGTTCCTTCCGGAACATAGACACGAATACCGTAAAAGTTAGCTGTAATTGCTGTGGAACTACGCAAAACCATAGAGAAGCTTTAATTTTTCCATTATAATTATTTTTAATCTATTATTACAATGAAGCATTTGAAGCCAAGGTGCTGATGAGTAGGTGAATGATGTTTAATGGTGAATATCATAATGATATCATGTGATGATATATAAATATATGAATATCATATGATGATATAAGTGAATTAATAATATTAATATCAATAATCTACCTTATAGAAATGGCTCAAGGAACCAACTGTATTGAAAAGTCCCGAGAGGATTGATAATATTATGTAATCGAACACTCAGTAATTTACATAAGATAAATAACAGGTCGAACATGAGCATGTATCCTGAAATATGATTCAGTATAACCTTATTGATATAGAATGTCAAGTATTCAAATATTTTCTCTCAAATTGCTGTACTAAGCTATTGCTTTACCCACATTGCTAAGCTATGAATGAGATACATACATAATCAACTGCTACTGAAAAGTATAAGAATGTGTCTTATTTTATTTTCAAGATTGATTACTTCAATCAATAATTGATAATATAGTATTATTTATTTCAAACAATGGTTGTTATTGAATTGAGTTTTTAAAAAATCTGTTAAAGCCATTGATAAAATTAGAAACAAAATAGAAAATAATAATTCAAAAAAACCCAAGAATACCACATCTCATTCTTTTAGATAGATAAAAAACATTAGATTCTAATACATTGTTACAAACACTAATTCAAGTTAGTAAATTATATTGTTGGTAAATCGACAGGAAAAATGTATAAATTTTTTCAATTCACATCTCTCTTTTATAACACTGTCAATTATTATGAAAGGCTCTAGATTATTTATTCGGGTGCATGATCGATGAAACGGAAATTTCTGGAAGTATGTATTCAAAATTCAATAGAATAATGTTTCTCGTAGGAAAAATAACCCTTTTTGCGAGCTTTTTTCCCGTACATTTCCACGATTTGATACTAATCTCATCATTCAAGATCTCAAAAATACTTGATGAGACTCAAATAAAACAAAAATTCATCCACCAGTCCCCCCTACATTCATCAAACACCAAAAACTGCGAATAGCTTCAGAAAATAATCATCCGCGACTTCGTCACATTTCACGAAACTTTGAACTGAGCGCCACAAGCAGTGGTGAAGAATGGAAGCTGCGCTCGACCAATGGAAGTCGGCTGTGACGTCACACGGCCGTTGGGGGAAGTAGGGGTTCACAGCAGCGGAGTTGGAAATTCGAACTCTTTCCAGTCTGCAGTCGGGAGCCCAACAGCACAGATTGGGACTGGTATGCATTCGTAGTGAACGAAGATTATTCACGTGCGTGTAGGCTACCGTTTTATAATTTTCTGTTTGTTTGTACAGTAACTATATTCTCTAGAATATAACTTGTTAAATATTTTTTTAAAAAATAAACTCGACCGATTTTTTACGTGTTTCGAAAATTTCACTACGAAAGATGCCAGCGTCTAGTCCGTTTCAAGTAAGTGATGAGGTTTTTCCTGATTTAACTTGTAGTTTTTTATGCATGTTGTGGTTTTAATTTTTTTAATCAGTTTTATATTTCAAATATTGAATAATTATACTTTTTTCACTCTTCTTTAGTACTGTACCTCGCAATTGAAACGCTTCCTTTGGAATTCAACCCTAATTTATCCGTTCAAAAAACCGTTACAAATTCAAATTTTTGATTCGAACCGTAAGTTCAACCTATAATAAGTTTCTTTATTCCTTTATATTTTCACTATTTTAGGACACTATTTAATAGATAATTGTTCATCTTTTTATTTAAACACATTTTTTGAAACTTCATCACAAGTTTTCCTTTTCTAGAATCCGGTACAAACGATTACCAGATTTTAAATTTCTAAGTTTCAAATGAGGAGTAATATAATCTTCTCAAGTTAACATAATTCTCACATATTTCATAATATATTTCTCATAACTATTCACAAACAAATACTGAACAGAATTAGTATTCATAATAATTCATTGATAAGTTTTTCCCAACTCCCTGAATTCTTCGTGTGTTTGATGTATTTACTTTGGAACTTCTATGTTGTAAATATCTTAATCGCATGAAATTTGTTCGTAACTTTCATACTTTGCTGGGTATTCAACAATATTTCCCATTTTGAGTGTCTATCCAAATTTCCATTCGGATGATCGGTGTAGCTCATTCAGATTATCCGTTGAGTTTCCATTGAAGAAGATTTCCTACTATTCAAATTTTCCAACGGGTTTTAAGTTCGAATTCGTTCTATTCCATTTCGAATTCATTGTTATTCAATTGGAATACACAAATATTCTGTTTCCAAAGTGTTTTTATCGAAATATGAATCTATAAATCAATGAGCCAAATTGATATTATTGTGATTACAAGATTTCAAGCTCATGTGCATGTTCTAATAATTAGGTATACAATACTATACACAGTACCATTGACTATAATATATAACTTATATCCATAGTCAATGACAGTCACTGGCGGCTCGTACCCACGAAACAGGTGAAGTGTCCGTATCTTTTAGTGTACAGCACTTCACCTGTTTCGTGGGCACGAGCCGCCAGTGATGACAGTACACTTCCATGTATACTGGAAACATTTCCATTTACCCTTATTATTATGCTTTTCTCCTAATGTATAAGTATAATGCATTAAGCATCACCTACATTCTTCTGAACTGTTCTAGTACCTACAAACTGGAATCGAAATTTGTTTTCTCTGATTCAAGTTACATCGAAATTGACTTCGTAGACTTTGTAGTGTTGTTTCCCAGAGTTTTGTTATCCTTTTGCTAGAGAGAGTACTTGATTGTGAGCTGTTGTACTGTGACGTTCTTCTCCATTTTATCATTAACCGAGATGATAATTCTATCTGAAATTGACTGGTTTCCATTTCTGAGATATACTTGAGAATCTGGTACTTACTTGCAGCTGAATGATAGATAAATTGTTGTACCTACTTGTGGGCCACATAACGTCAATTCTTTGGAACATAAACATCTGGATTTATTTTGTCAAACCTTTGGGATCAGTTGGAGAAGAAGGGATTGGAATAATTGTTTGGGGAAATTTGTTGGAAAGGGAAAAGTAATAAATCTTAAGATCTCTCTCAATATTCTACGTACGTAATGAAGAGTCATGCTAGTTCTAAATAACATTATCAAATATTTCAAAGTAAATAAACTAGATCGTTCACATAGCTGAAAAAAACACATATTTCATGGTTTCATCATAATCATCTATCATTTCTCAATAGAAATGATAGATGGTTATGGTTTCATGATATAAAACAAGAAAATAGAATTTAAATATGAATTTTTTTGTTATCCCGTTAAAAAAATACATACGTTAAAAAAATATATGAGGTTTAATAATACGTGTTATAGAACTTTCATCTTTTTAAAGAGAATAAATTTTAAAATATAATAGGCTAAATATTAATCTTAGTTTTTGTTCATTTAAAAACATAATTCATCCTTATTCAGAAGAATAATCCCTACAAAAAAAATTTCTTGTAAAAACTTTTCGAAATGAAGCAATAGCGTAAAAAGTGTTTCTAAGTTTCTTAGAATTCATACTTACATCACCAAGTATCTAAAAATCTAACACAAAATGTATTTTAGAATTAAAATTGAAAACGACGGTTCTTGAAGAAGTCTTATTTTAACCTTTTTTCAAAAGAAATACGATGTTATATGAGAAAGTCTTCATATTCATATCAGTGTGAGAATGTTTTCCTAGATCTCTGAGAATTCGTTATTGAAAAGAATCAGAATCCGTTTCTTGGTTTTCAAAAATGACCAAGCATGGGAAGTGCAAACAGAGCGAATGCTTGCAATCATTCGGCGGTGAGCCTCAAAGTGCGCTCGCTCACTCACTCTTTATCTCTCTCTCTCACACTCTCTCACTCACCCTCTCTCTCACTCCCTCTCTCTCCCTCACCCTCACTCTATCTCTCTCTATCTCTCTCTCTCCAATCTCTCTCTAATCCTTCTTTGCCACCGATTACTGCCAATAAACTTCTTTAGCAATTCGCGAATTGATGATAGCGATATTTGGGAAATATCGATATACGATAAATCGTTACTTTCGTAGACGTGAGCGAACGTAGTAGCTAAAATTTTTTTTTATAAACTTACATCGATATTTAGAATTTTATCGACTTTCATCGATATTTATCGAAGGAAAAATGCGTGGTTCATCGTTGTTTTTCGAGCTTATGCCTGGTTTATACAACGCCAATTGGCGATACAATAATATAATATTATTGTCTTCAATAATATAATAATATAATATTGTCTTCCTATAGCTAATGTTGTCAATTAGAGTTTTAATTTAGCCATGCCTGGTAGATGTTTTCAAAATCAAAAGATTCACTAGATACTTTCTTTACATCAACTGTACATTTCAGAAGACAATTATTGTCTCGCCAATTGTCATCGTATAAACTCGCTTTTAATCCGGCTTCATATGATGCCAATTGGCGAAACAATAATTGTCTTCTGGAATGTACAGCTGATTTAAAGTATCTATCAAATCTTTTGATTTTAAAATCATCACAATTATTGAAAACTGTAATTTATTTTCGTCAGCTGTAGGTTTCAGAAGACAATTTTATCGCCAATTGGCATCGTATAAACCCGCCTTAGGTTTTCATATTAGGCATGAAAACTGTAATTGACAACATCTCGCCAATTTGAATCGTGTAAATCAGGCATTATATTTATTGGTTTGAGCACATTTTTACTCTGTCTCGAGCAGAGAGAATAGAATATAGAAATATATACTCTATTATCATATTCTATTATCTATTATACTCATATTCTATTATCGCTGGTCTCGAGTTTTGCCGTTTTCCAAGGTGGGTGTCAAGGTTTCAATTTTCAAAATGAATTGAAAACACAGAATTTTGTCTGTACCACTGTTTACAGTGATACAGACAGTGATACATAAACAGTGGTACAGACAAAATTCTGTGTTTTCAATTCATTATGGAAAGATACCACAACATCTCATCAAATACAATAAGTTTCAATTTTCTTTCGAGATGTATAAAATACAAGTTATGAACTGAAAGACTTGGATAATTTTTGAAAATAGCTCTGGCAAAAACATAGTGTTCATAAGAAGCGAATATATTAATACTGTATAATTTAATGATTTTCATATTATTCCAATGTAAATCTAATGAAAGTTGACACTTGAATGGAGGATTCAACCGCGGTATCCAATCAATCAATAGTTTAATCAAAAGTTTGTATCATCATTAATACGTTTGTTTGTTCTCGATGGTTTCATGTAATACGCCACGTATCATCTTGTGTAGCTTCTTAAAAGGAAATCGAACCATTGGCACAAAGGTTTATAAATGACTAAAAACAGAAAATAGACTACAATAACACAGTAGATTCTAGATTGTTTTCAAAATTAGAATATGAGTTGTTGAATGGCATTGAGGCATTGAAACATTCAGAAAATTATGATTTTTTCCTGATAGAAGATCGGATTATCACTGGCGGCTCGTACCCACGAAACAGGTGAAGTTCTTGTATCTTTTACCGTACAGCACTTCACCGTCCTGTTTCGAGAGTGCAGATTATAGAAATGAATATGGAGAAATGATACTGTATACTCTAAATGTTACACAGCCACAGTACCACACAATTAATATTTTATTCTCGAAAATAATTTTCTCTATCATTGTAGGCCACTTTCTCAAGGGAGCGTTTTAAAAGCTGCCTCGAAAATCAGACAGATCAAAAGTTGATACCGCGCTTTTCGCTCCTTTCAAAGTTCATTGGCCTCAATATTTTTGCGCGCGCTGATTCTTGAAGAGATCTTTCTTGTCCTACATTCTTAATTCTTTCTTCCCTTTCTATAGTCTTTCTCATAGTTTAGTATCAACTAATAATCACTTTTCACGTGGTATTGATGACAAAATACTGAATTCGTATTCAATATGTTGATAATGTTGTCCCAATAGGACAATTTCATTAACTGATACTGAATATTCAACTTGTCATATCAATAATTGAATACTGAATTCGCATCCAATCGCACCTTCATTTTCTATTATTATAATTAAGAGATTTCTTATTTATTTACTATTTTTTATCTATTTATTTCTTATTTATTATTATTATAAGATTTCTATTATTATTTATTTATTGTTACAATTTCGACTTGATAGCAAGTGTTTAAAGTTTAAAGCAAAGGTGATGATAAATGAGTGATGATGATGATGAATAAAAGATGATTGCATCTTTTGTAACTTCACTCAGTTTTCTTAAATTATATGATAAAAAATTGGTTAAATTGAACAAAAATCTTAGACATCGGCCTTCTTACAGCACGCGAATTCGATTTTGATAATCTTTATCCATCAAACATGAATTCTATACCATTATTCCCTTTTTTCAAGAAGATTGAATTGTTCTCATCTCTTATGTATTTCACTGGCGGCTCGTACCTACGAAACAGGTGGAGTGCCCGTATCTTTTACTGTACAGAACTTCGCCTGTTCCGTGGGCAGGAGCCGCCAGTGATGTATTTTTAATGTTGGAGCATGAAATATTACCCAAAATTGACTGTTCCGAATACACACCAACTATGTCTAGAATATAGCGTACGAATACGGTGAAGTTCCTTACTTAGCATGCAGTGAAAATCGGAATCTATTCTTTTTATCTGTTAACAACTCAGCTATTACAAGTTATCAGTTAATCAGATAATTCCCTTGAACTTCCCAATCGCGTATTGACCCAAGTTTCATGAATTACGAGAATAATTAAGCTTTCATCATTCAATGTTACTCGTATATCCATATTCGGATACTCAGCCACTATATTCAATTTTCTAATAATAATTTTAACAATATTCGAATACTCAGGCACTATATTCAATTTTCGAATAATAATACTTGGCTTGGAATGTACTCTGTTAAAAAGAGGTCTAGCTCAAAATACAGAATACCTCTTAGGAAATCGACAAATCGTGATGTATCAGAAAACATTTTTCGTTCAAGGAATTTCGAAATGTATTGTTGTTGTTGTAGCAACTTTAAAAACCCTGCCGCTTCACTCTTTCCTTCAGGTTTCCTCTGGTTGAATATTTCGAAGTATATCGTTGATTGTACTGTGCTCTTCACCTTGCATCTGAAAAAAATTCAAAACGAAAACTTCAATCAGAAATTGAAACGGTGAGTGGTTTGCTTTCACATGCACTCGCTTTCGGAAAATTCAGTTTCCCCTGAAATAACTCTGCTTGACCACCATGGAAACAGTTTTCCTTTCCCACTTTTCCTGGGAAATTGGAATTCTGTCTGGTTATTATTAACTCTTGCGGTGTATCCCTTGTTGTGATTGGAGAGGCTTTTTCCAGCACTAAGATCAATTTTCGACGAATTTCATGCAAATGCGAGTATCTTCCAAAGATTTGTATGTGATTGTTTGATAAAAAAAACACAAAAATGTCAATAAATCGCTATTTATTTGAAACAGACCATCGTTTTGACGTTTTCACGTCATCTGCTGTGTATTGAAACTACATATTGGTTAGGAGAAAACTAATTAGGAGGAATTGTTCGTTTGACTTTATCTGAGACGAAGCCTTCAATGAAATTGATTTCGACAAAATATTCTAAATTTTTCACGTAATTAGAATGTGTTGGTATTGAAGGGGTGATTTTCCGTCATTTTCAATTCCTACAATTTGTAGAGCAAGTATGAATGACTCTCTACAAAAAGTATGAAAATACTGTAATTAGATTGTTGACAAGTATGAAAGTACAGTAAATAGTAAGAAAGTACGTACGCAAGTAAATAAGTAAGTACAGTAAAGTACTACTAGTACAATCTATCCAAGCAAAGAAGACATCCTGGCAAGATGGGAAAATGACTCCAGCTCAGCCAACATTTGTTCAAAAATTATAAATTAGATCTTCAATGTTCATCATTTGTTTGTTGTTCAACAGTTCATCAGTTTGATATCAGCTTCCATTAACAGTTGTGTTATTAACTTCCCCGAAACTATTAGTAGCCTGTGTGCTCGGCTCGGCTATCCACCAATCGCGAGACATCCACGTAGCTCGGCCTATCAGAGGCTTCCATTCCATCAGCCAATGGGAGCGCTTCGTGTTCAGTTCTATAAAATGGAGTAGGCTACAGTGACTATAATAATACTACAGTGACTATCACTGGCGGCTCGTGCCCACGAAACAGGTGAAGTGCCCGTATCTTTTACTGTACAACACTTCACCTGTTTTGTGGGCACGAGCCGCCACTGGTGACTATATATCTTACATCTTATATAGTCACTGTAGAGTAGGCCAGTTCTATTAAAATGGTATATTATGCCATTTATTTACTTATTAAGTTACTCATCTCAGTAATAATACGTGTTACCAATAGCACTATAATCACTCTAGAGAATTTTGACAATATCTAGCCTTCTAGTTGATAATAGTTTTGTACTTGATAATAATGATATACCCTATCCTTTGTATACTATCTTGATATACGATAAAACTTATAACCAGTAATGAAATCAAACAAACACTAGAAACTCTCCCAAGTATTTATTTGTTGTTCTCGATTCTTCCATCTTCAAATTTTCTTTCAATAATATACATAAAACATGCATCAAATGAAACAGGTTGAAATATGCTATATTGTTTCTTTGATTGACCGCTTGTTTGTCCTCGTTTGTATCATTTGATAGGATACATTTGTACCAACTTCAATTATCAAAGTTCTTGAAAGGAAATTAAACTGTGGACAACTGGCGGCTCATGCCAACGAAACAGGTGAAGTGCCCGTATCTTTTCCTGTACAGCACTTCACCTGTTCCGTGAGCACGAGTCGCCAGTGCTGTGGACACACGGCTTCACGTCTTCAAGGCATGTACGCACCGAATCCATTTAAACAAGAATTATTTTGAACTAGATTTAATCTTATTGAGAAATGTGAGTAGTCAGTTCAAATCACAATATCGCAATATTAGATTATTTTGTATCAATATCAAAAACTAGTATCTATGGTGGTAGGCCCTATTGAAAACAGGGAACCCTGTCAACTCACGCCTTTATCGATTTTTCATTGACACTATCGAATGAAAAATTAGCAACCCTATCAGTATTTTGACCACGATTGGGTGCTCCATAAGTAGCTATAGTCTGTCCAAGCAAAGAAGACCCTCTGGCAAGATGGGAGAATGACTTAAGCTCGGTCAATATTCGTTGAAAAATTATCAATTTGATCTCAAATTGTAGTGAAAATTCTGATCTACAATTTGAGACAAAAACATTACATTTTGAACCAATATTGTCCAAGCTGGAGTTATTTACCCATCTTGCCAGAGAGTCTTCTTTGCTTGTACAGGCTATAGTAGACGACAGAAAAAAGAGGGAAGACTCCATTACTGATGCTGGCATTATAGTGGGGTGTCTTTGCCTACTAGTTTACGGGGAGGGGTCCTCCCCATCAAGGGCGAGAGGGGAGCTAGAACCCCCTTCAACTGAGGGGGTGGGCTCCAAGGGGGGATAAGGAAGGAGTTTCCCCCTCGTGTTTCAAATAGAACTGAGAGAGGCTTCAAGGGGGAGTAGGAGTTCGAACCCCCTCGTGTGTCAACTAGAACTACGAGAGGCTCCAAGGGGGGACTAGGAGTTCGAACCCCCTCGTGTTTCAACTCAAGCATTACAGCGCACTAATCAATCTTTGAGAGAAGGGAGTTGCAGCTCTCGGCAGATCACTAGTGGACAGTGGTGTGACACTTTTATTAGCCAATAAATATGCTTCAAAAAGAGATAAATTTCAAAAATATCGCAGTCTCCAGTGTGGAGAGACGCCAGCCTGGAGCTTCCAAGTCAACTGCTGTTGACTACTTCTACTATAGAGGGTGCTTAAGAATGAATGTACAATACTTCTAAGGCTGATTCTTCATATCAAGTAGTAGGCTAGGAAAATTCCGTGAAACATACCACCAAAATTTGTTTAATAATTATATGTACATTTTATAATTTCTAGGCCAGCTTCCCCCACTGCGGCTAGAGCAAAGCTAAGGCTCAGGAAAAATCTGATTAAACTTTAGATAATGAACTCACAAACAAATACAATCAGCTGTTCAATGAAGCAATTTCTTTCCCTGAGTCACGTTGTGGAAAGCGGGCCTTATAGAGGCTCCATGCAGGTCCAGAAATAATAATCTCCAATGTTGAATTCAATGAAATCAGTTGGAAATGTGTGTAGCTTGACCGTTCATTGAAGCTGAAAAACACAATTTTTTAACAATTAATGTTTATAATGAAATATGGAATCATTTAATTGTATTTTCAATTGATAGGAGTTATAGAGAATCAAACTTGAGAACCAAGACAACTTTGAACGGCCATGCTTCTGTAAACTCAACCAAATCTCAGAAATCGCGATCAAAAACCTCAAAATCACAACTGTGAGTTGAAATGTAAATCACTTCCATGTTACATTGAACTTTCGACTCTCAATTTCTGTCTCCTAGGTATTGTCCACTCGGTTAGGGTGGCTCCTTAGTGATCGTGAAGTTAAGTCACGAACACTGTGGACTACTCTTAGATGGGTGACCAGCAGTATTCGGCCAAACACACATTGGCGAGGTGGAACCTAACTGTAAGAGTCTTCCCACAATTAAACGCCTTACGAATAATTATAAATTTTTTCTATCTATAATTCAGGCTACTTGTTGATATTGTAGTAGTTATCAATATTAAATGAAAATAAACTTTCAAAACTTTTATCAGAGATGTTGTGGAACTTATCCATAGTTTAGGTAACTTACCTAAATGAAAATACCTTATTTTAATCTATGATTTATTCAAATTTTGTTACAGGTCGTTTCAGGCAATATGAGAGGCTCCGTGAGCACCCCGGATACAGATCCCCTCACGCCTGAATACGAGCATAGCTTCTATTCGCCGTTCTACGACTCAGTATTCTCGCAACCAGCGTCACATGAAGGTAATTTCCTTACATTTTCTTAACTTTTTAAAATTTTTGAATTTTTTTGCAGATATTCCTATTGATTTTCTTACATTATTCAACTTTGCAAATGTTTTTGTCTCTTATTCACTCGTACAGGTGTATTTTCGTTAGTCTTGTCGATATTATTATTATTATTATTATTATTATTATTATTATTATTATTATTATTATTATTATTATTATTATTATTATTATTATTATTATTATTATTTTATCTGTTGTATTGGTTTACATTAGATCTCTATCAAAGCAACGCCATTCCGTTTCAACAGTTGTTAATTATTCAACAATATTGAGTGTCAACAATATTGTTAATCACCAAACAAGATACGTTAGTGGCGCGAATACTAGAATACATGTACTAGTATTCTAGTACTAGTATACATGTACTAGTATACATATACAGTATTCTAGTAGTACAGGCCTATCCATGGTTTGTGGATAATTTCTCACATCAGATGTTTGACTGCTCATTCATTCCATTATCGATTATGAATTTAAATTTGGCGCTATTATTTGACCACAGAATGGCAGGTGCTGCGTAATAGTGCATCTTTATGTAGTCACAGCATCTTTACGTTTCAATTTGGAACAAAACCAAACTTTCGACACTTCAAGTCTGAATTAGAGTTGAAATGTTTTTGGCGAAAGCCTGTTTTCTTCATTCCTTGATATTGTAATTGTGATAAAATAAATAAAAGATAATTTGAAGATGGCCTTCATCGCTAACTCGCTTAAAATCGCTTCCATAGTAACAGCAGCCTCAGTTCTGTAGAACACAAATGTGGCCAATGGACTGGTCCCTCATCTCATAATGAGAGAACAATCATATAATATTATAAATATTATAAATATTATAAGTCAATAATTTGAGTCTACGAGTATTATGAATGATAATACCATTCATTATAAGTCAGTTATCTGTATTCTCTACCAGTATTATCTCTGATATAACTTCGCTCCAGGAAGCACGACAATGTCTCGTTGTCTAGCCGATCACATGAGGAATTATGAAAAGCTCTCAAAAAACTTTCCAAAACTTTTCTGGTTGGCGCGTTTTTCCTCGCTTGTAACACAGCGTACGTGATCGGTAATCGGAAAAACTTGTGGTAACTCGTGAAAAGTCTCAAACAGAGATGGCGGTTACTGCATCTGTCAAATGAATCATACCCAGAAATCAAAATTATATCAATTCTGAAGATAAAATGAATAGAGATCTAGACTACTAAGGAAGTCCCTTCAAACAATTTACATTTTCAGTCAATTGAAATAACTGGTAGAAATGATATCCAAACAACTTTTTATGCACCATAAAAATAATCCAAGAGACCTGAGTATTCCATTATTGGTCCATAATGCACTGGCGGCTCGTGCCCACGAAATAGGTGAAGTGCTGTACAATGAAAGATACGGGCACTTCACCTGTTTCGTGGGTACGAGCCGCCAGTGCCATAATGGAATACGTTGTATTTCCTATGTTATGATTAAGTTGAAGTTAATCAAATAGAGTATAGGATTCAAGTTTCAAACTTGGGATTTTAAGCCCTTATACCAATATGCAATATGCTAGTATTCGATTATTTGAGTGAAATATGGTAAATTACACTTGGTTTGAGCTTTGGATGAATACTCGAAAACAAGATATTAGTTCTAAGATACAAGATACTTGGAACAAATGTCATGTCTGATAATCAAAAAGGATTACGGAATTACTCAATTCGGATTACGGATTACAAAAATATAAAAGTCACTATATAATAGCTATATCACTATACTATAACATATTACTATCACTATATAGAAGTATTACTCACTTAGAATATAAATTAATTTTGTTATTTTGATGACTTTATGGAATTGTTTTGTGTTTGTTGGCTTATCAATCATTCAAAATAAAAAATTGATCAATTATTACTTCCGAATCATTTCTTGGAGTGAGAATCCTTGGGCAGGAACAGAAATTTGGGCTTAACCTAGAAATTCGGACTATTTTTCGATCAAATTAGTGTTTGAAATACTACAAGGGCTATTGTTCATTCTTCCAAATCTATTTGTTTGTCAATAGATAAAAATATGAAAAAATGTAAAAAATAAGTAAATAAATGAATCAATTAATTAGTTAATTGATTGATTGATTATTAAATTAATAAATAAATAAATATTAGAAAAAATTCTTTCCGGGAGGAGAGCTACTGGTAGGTTCCTCTTGTATTTTTTCGCATTGAATTCAAAATATGAATAACTACCGAAGTATTGAGAACTAAGAAAGCAAGTTCATTTTGGCGGTTAAAAATTAGCGAAATATTGCACGTGGCAGAAAAAGTTCAGAGCTCTACGGTACGTCGGCGAGCTCTTTTATATTCGCGGGAAACATTCGAAAAAGAGATAAGCTACTGACTCTCTCTTTGTTCCTTACCGTCCTCTAATTGCCACTGACTATTTTGTTTGCATTTCTCAGGCCTCGATATTTTTATTTAATAGCAAAAATAGAGGCGGCTAGTTTTGTTTCAGTTTTGGAGCATTGATCACACGATAATATTGGAAATTCCATTCCCACCGATTCCGAATTCTGTTTCAATGTTTGCATTTCTCAGGCCTTGATTCTACGACATTCGCGAATGTTTTCTCGAAATTATTTTCTGGTTTTTAATGGAAAAAACTCTTGAGTCTCACGATGGAAATAATTATTTTAAAGTTTCACTTGTATTGCCAAAATTAAAGAACATAGGTAGACTTTTTTAAAAAACTTAAAAATATGATACATATTATTGATTTGCCTTTCAACTCCTTATACTTTCTAATCTGTTTTTTTCAATTTTAATAATCTTTGAATTCCTTTCTTTTTCTAATCTAAATTTGAACTCCTTTCTTTCTACTTATCTGAATTTTGTATTCCAATAATACAAAATAATAGTATTCTACTTTTTGAATTCAACGTTTCCAATAAATAGCCAACTTTTAGAATGAACGTTTAAGAAAATACTTTGTCTATATTACATGAGTAATCTCTATACAACTCCGAGTATTTATTGTATCTAAATGTTGGTCTCCATCACTGGCGGCTCGTACCCACGAAACAGTTAAAGTGCCCGTATCTTTTACTGTGCAGCACTTCACCTGTTTCGTGGGCACGAGCCGCCAGTAGTTTCCATTACTACAAGTTGCGGACACATATCGGGCACAAGATGCAACACGTAGTTGCATGAAACACGTAGTTGCATGGAGCAGCGCAAACCAAAACCAGTGTGTTGTGATAAGAAAACTGAGATGTTTTCTATTCGTAATTATAATTCAGTGTGTTTTCTTCTATGCATCTCCTTGTTTCAATTGCATCTCAGGAAGATGTGCCAGTGTGACTTTTTTAGTAATGGGGAAAGTAACTTTAGGAACATGTACCCGTTTGTAGTAATGGAATATAGAAACAAGGCTCCCAAATGACAGATTCAACAATGTCCATCAACTGATTCGTTTGTCAGATGATTTTTTATAATCTAAATACTGCCCAGCATTCTGTCATCTCAGTGACCCAATTACTTTCTCCGCAGGAGGCTTTTGCTGAAATCAGATATTTCGTCAGGTAAATTGGCGCAGAGCAAATATCATGTCTCAACTGTCATTGTCAGATCCCCAAGCAACTAAACATCGGACATTTCAATTATTATTTCAAGAACAAGAAGATAATGAGATGTTTGGAATATTTCAACGGGACCTCTGAAGATTTCAAGGGGATGATTCAAACAAAAATTTAGAACATGATAATTTATTATACTAAAGATTGAACAATTTCTGTCTATATTGTCAAGATATAAAAAGATAAAACAAATTCTGGGAGTTATTCTTTAACTATATGGGGGCAAATGGTAATTCATATGTATGAAATTAACAGTATTATTAAAACCCTGAAAATTTTTGTTACTCCTTCATTTGGATTTTGGCTTGTGATCAACTGTATTCGACTAATTCGTGATTATAATTCGAGTGATTGAAAAATAAATGAAAATCAAACACCCTTTTAAAAAACTTTAAAATTATTAGAATACAGACATGTTTCGGCACATTAGACCATTATCAATGTGGATAAAATAATGAAATAAGTAAACAAGATTAAAAATTAAAAATATAGCCCTAAGTTTTAAAGTTCAGTTTTCTTATAATTCAAGTATATGGTGTTGATGATGAGCTTTACGTGGTATCAGTGTCTTGGTGATCTGTTTGTGCCCACGTTAACTTCAAATCATCGAATCCATTCATTCAAATACTTACTATATCAAATCAAATCAAATTTATTTCCCATTCACAAAATAATTCATACATTTTATGCAATATCTTATAACTATACAATATACTGGAAAAACCTGCAGAGGCATAAGCCTGAGCGCAGGAATAATATACCTATATTAATAGGTATAATATAATTTTAACTTTCCTATTCATGAAATACCATCTATTCGATTGGAAAAAATCACCTCAAATTCAAATCAAATATTCATAAGATCAATTTCAACTCAACTAAATTTGCAAGTAGTACTTGAACAAGTTTGTAATTATCATGGTATGATCATGATAATATGTTCTGATCTAGAGTTTGTCAAATGAAAATAACATTATTTAGCAAACCTTACTTTCTCCCTATTACTTCAGCTCAATCATTACCATTTGCGGCAGAACGAACAGCGATATATACATTGATATATAACATTGATATATAACATTGATATATATCTTTTAGGAAATGGAATGATATACATAAATGGTTTATATAATATAATTTATATAACGGTTTATAAATTTATATATGGGATGATTTATATAAATGGGATGAAATGGGGATGATGATAATATAACTTCATGTTCATATAAGTCAAAGCAGAAAGGGAATTATCAGTCAACAAGATTATGTAATCTTCAATAGGCTATTCAAAATTGAGTTTATTTGGTGATTCTCATTCAATGATACGGATGAGGATTCGAAGAGTCTTCCTGAGGAGATGATAAGCCGTCGGCCACAACTACCTAAAAAGTAGTCAACTCTCATCATCATCATCATGATCCCTCTCATTACCCACGCATTAGCCTAGGAGCTCATGTGGGCATCAACCTCAGAAGAATTTTGTATTCTAGAATGAGTGGATATGTATATAGAATTGTAGATATGTATATAGTATTGTAGACTTTTGGGAAGATGAGATTTATAATAAATCATGATAATGGTAACATTTGAATTCGTAAGCTTACCAAGTCTATTCAATAAATTTTCAAAAATTATGTTTAACAATTTGTAATAACTATCTGAAGTACAGCAAGAGGAACTTATTTTTGTAGTTATTACGATAGGATCAAACTATGAGATAGAAAAATTACGATAACGAACGAAATCCTGGCGTAATAAAAACTGAAGACAGTACTAGATGGAAGCAGAAAAGTAGAATTTTGAATTTCAATGGATGAGGGATTGAGTAAGTGAGCAAGAGTGAGAGAGAGTGAGAGAGTGAGTGAATTAGTGAGAGTGTGTGAGAGAGAGTGAGAGAGAGTGAGCGAGAGAGAGAGAGTGAGTGAGCGGAGAGAATAAGTCATCCAACGCTTCTGTGGGAACGCTTCTGCAAAATTCGGCGAATTCTGGCTGTACTATAGCAAAGACGGAATAAACTGGCGGTTCACCAATGACTTTTATCAATTCTTAGCTCTGTCAGGATAGTCGGCGAGTGGTCTGCGAGAGCACAAATCACTTTGAGAGCGACCTCAACTGAACAATTTCGCTTAGTAGACAGCTTTCACACTGTCCTGAGAGAGTTATCATGAATGGAAGACGTTCGCCACCCGCCAAGTTCGTTGGAGTGAACTCTACTAGAGATAAGGCGGCTAGCTCAAAGTTTGTTTTGAAATACAGTAGCTGATTGAATTTTCAACTGCCGATTGTTCGTTCTCATAGTTTTTAAAGTCGACTGTAGAAATCACATCCATAGTTGCACGTGTATAAAACTGTAGATAATTTTAGTGTACAATAATAAATATATTGACTGGAGTCACATTACCGACAAGTGCAGTTACAATTTTTACAGAAAGAAACTGTTAGATTATACCTTTCTGGAGTGGAGGCCTTTTGTGTTTCACGAACACATTGTCAACATGAGTGTTTCAAGGAACACGAAAGGCCTCCACTCAACAAAGGTAATCTAATAGTTTCTTTCTGTAAAAATTGTGACTGCAATTGTCGGAAATGTTACTCCAGTCAATATTAACACATAGCAGCTCGTCATGGATCAAGAAACCACCAACCTTCTTCAATAATAAATAGTACTGTATATTATATAGTATTTAAGAATTTATAAGCTTATAGTAATTCATGTTTACATTCCTAGTACATTATAATGCTACAACTGTAATTCAAAACTCTGTTATGATAGAACTTCTCGGCCGCACTGCCGGTGGGTAGAGCCTGGAGGGTGGAGGGTAGTTGGTAAATCTATAGAACATACACACCATCCACAGTAATACATCGTATGAATGGTGTGACGTCATTCTTTTTTTTTGAGGTTATGTTGTCCATATTTAAGAATTTCAAGATGGCAGCTGAATACATACTATTCATACGATGTATTACTGTGGATGGTGTGTATGTTCTATAGATTTACCAACTACCCTCCACCCTCCAGGCTCTACCCACCGGCAGTGTGGCCTCAGCCTAAAAGCTAAATTTATTATACTTTAACGTAAGAAACAGTAGTATTCTTTCCCTATAAGATGAATATGGAATTTTAAGAGATTTGTTTTAGATTTTTAAGAGAAAAATCGTAAGTTAGTTATCTATTTTCTAGGACCATATTCAACCATTAATGTGTAAATCGTATAACAGTTTCAAAATTTGGATGAATGTATCTTTGAGCGAAACTACTACATGTTAAACCACTACAATATTATGAATTGAGTTTGAAATTTCATCAGCTTTACTCAATGGCCGATTGTGAAATCCAAATAATAAAATGCTGCAATTGATAAATACCAGCTTGAACGCAATGATAAATACCAGCTTGAACGCAATGATGATTGTCTTCTATCAAATCACATCAGAACACTATCACGGTCACTGGCGGCTCGTGCCCACGAAACAGGTGAAGTGCTGTACAGTAAAAGATATGGGCACTTCACCTGTTTAGTGGGTACTAGCCGCCAGTGATCACGGTGAAATCCAATTGACTTCTGTGAAACGACCTAATTATTATCTAATAGTAATTAATAGTTTAATTGATATTCGTGTCTTTATAATTTGTGTTCGTGTCTTGAACATAATTCTCATTTTTCAAAAACAATAGTTTTTATTCTCATTCACACTATCACACTGTACTGGATATAATACGTTTTCTCTCAATTCCAACTTTAATATGAGACTCAAGACATCTCTTGTATTCGTTCCACTATTACCCTCAACACAAGTTAGTATAACTGCAGTTCAAACTTCAGACAAAACAGTATTATAACCATTTACAAGATATCTCATGTACAAAATTCCCGATCACCCCGACATTAGTATGAATATATTCCAACTATAACACGCCTACAAAACATTCAAACAAAATTTCAAACTTGTGACAACTGTATTGTTGAATAGAGGAACGATAGTTGAATCCTCATATCATCCCTCTATGATTATACCTATTTACAAGCTATCTTTCCTAAAAAATTCCCTATCACACTAACACAACTATAACTATATTTAGAACGTACCACGCCCACAGAAAATTTTCCACTGTAATTTCGCCAGTCTCATGTAACAGTCTGTCCAAGCAAAGAAGACATTCTGGCGAGATGGGAGAATGACTCCAGCTCGGTCAATATTGGTTCAAAAGGAATAAATTTGGTCTCAAATCGTAGATAAAGATGTTTCCTACAATTAGAAACCAAATTTATGAGTTTTTAACCAATATTGACCGAACTGGAGTCATTTCCCCATCTTGCCAGAATGTCTTCTTTGCTTGGAAAGACTATACTATCTGTTACAGAAAATGTTTCACAAAAATTTCTCCGGTCTCATGTAACTATGTGTGCAATTATTCACTGGTATATGTGTCTGAACACAGTTGGAGCTGGAAAATATTCTCCAGAATTATTCTTTCAACGCAAAGATTGCAATAAGTTCGCTTTGGAAAAACTGGAAAAGAACCCCTGCAGTTATTTTAGGCCCTGTTGTCTCCCAAAGCGTGTACATGCATATATCTATATCTATGAATTCCAGTTGTTTCTAGCCTTTGTGAAGTTGGAGATGTGATATATGAATATATGTTGTATGAGGCGAAAGGGGAGTTTGAGTGAGTTTACACTATGATAGGGGTATGAGGAGGTATCACTGGCGACTCGTAACCACAAAACAGGTGAAGTGCCCGTATACTATTCTATACAGCACTTCACTTGTTTCCTGGGCACGAAGCGCCAGTGGGAGTTTTAGCTGTCGCCAAAAGGTTAGGCGGTTTCCTAGCTGATATAAAGCATCTATGGTCTCTTTTAAGCCTACTAACAGCTGACGTAGGGTATCTATTGTCTCTTGATTTCGAAAACCATCATCTAGGCATAGCCTAGCTAATAAGAACTCTTATTGACATCAGAATTGCCATTCTTATGCAATACATAATACGCAATTATTATGCAATATTATACAATACATTTTGTACTTCTTAATTTGAGTAATTCAATTTCATACAGTAATAAAAGTTTTTGAAATGAAATATCATTTATATTTTTAATCATAATATTATACACCATTTCTCGTACAAGTGGAAATGCCTCCAGTAAGGCTGAGGCCGCACTGCCGGTGGGTAGAGCCTGGAGGGTGGAGGGTAGTTGGTAAATCTATAGAACATACACACCATCCACAGTAATACTTCGTATGAATTTTATGTGTTCAGCCGCCATCTTGAAATTCTTAAATATGGACAACATAACGTCAAAAACAGAATGACATCATACCATTCATACAATGTATTACTGTGGATGGTGTGTATGTTCTATAGATTTACCAACTACCCTCCACCCTCCAGGCTCTACCCACCGGCAGTGCGGCCTCAGCCTAAGAGATCTCATTGACTAAAACAAAGTAGCCTACTGACGTTTCGTGAATTCTGACCAATCACAGATGAGTAGCCATTTGAAAGAAGCTTGACTCCATTTTGTGGAGGGGAACAGTATCGTCCAATCAGATGTTAGTATAACTTACCTGTAGCTTTCCCAATTCGATAGTTCGACCTCCATTTTGTGAAGGGGAACTGTTTCGTCCAATCGGATTTCGGATTTCAGTATACCTGTTGCTTTCACAATTCGATAGTTCGACCTCCATTTTGTGGAGGGGAACAGTATCGTCCAATCAGATGTTAGTATAACTCACCAGTAGCTTTCACAATTCGATAGTTCGACCTCCATTTTGTGGAGGGGAACTGTTTCGTGCAATCGGATGTCAGTAAACCATTTGCCTTCTCAATTTGGTAGTTCAACGTCCATTTTGTGGAGGGGAACTGTTTCGTCCAATCGGATGACAGTATACCTGTTGCTTTCACAATTCGATAGTTTGACCTCCATTTTGTGGAGGGGAACTGTTTCGTCCAATCGGATGTCAGTAAACCATTCGCCTTCTCAATTTGGTAGTTCAACGTCCATTTTGTGGAGGGGAACTGTTTCGTCCAATCGGATGACAGTATACCTGTTGCTTTCACAATTCGATAGTTCGACCTCCATTTTGTGGAGGGGAACTGTTTCGTCCAATCGGATGTCAGTAAACCATTCGCCTTCTCAATTTGGTAGTTCAACGTCCATTTTGTGGAGGGGAACTGTTTCGTCCAATCGGATGACAGTATACCTGTTGCTTTCACAATTCGATAGTTCGACCTCCATTTTGTGGAGGGGAACTGTTTCGTCCAATCGGATGTCAGTAAACCATTTGCCTTCTCAATTTGGTAGTTCAACGTCCATTTTGTGGAGGGGAACTGTTTCGTCCAATCGGATGACAGTATACCTGTTGCTTTCACAATTCGATGGTTCGACCTCCATTTTGAAATTCATCCTCAATTTTGTGAGTGGTAGCTATTTGTGAAACCTTCAACTAAAGCCTGTTTCTGTACAAACTTATCTAATTCGAATTATTTCTTTCAAGTGTCACTGATATGTAGCCAGCCAAGCTGGCTATGATATAGAATCATCATGTTAAAAGTTGATTTATGTGTAGGCTAAAAGTATAATTTGGCTTGAGAGGAATAATATGCAGAAATTTCAATGTAAGAGGGAAATACAGGGTGTTTCAGAAGGTATTTGCAATACTTCCCAGGCTGATTCCTTACACCAAGTAGACAAAAACGTTCCATGGGACCGACCCCCAAAAACGCTTTGTTACCGAGATGACAATGGCGGAAAATTGTGAGTTTTCAAAAAAAGGCTTTAGTAAGGTTCTAGAATGATAAATTCCTATGTAAAACTACCTGAGGAATTCAATGAGACCAGTTCCAAGTTTGTAACTTCAACGGTTATTTAGATAATTGGAAAAATATGCTAAAAAACGCAATTTTTCAACAATAAGGGTTATAACTGGATAAGGAATCATAAAATTATATTTTTTATTAATGTAAGTTGAAGAAAGTCAAATTCTAAAGAAAAAGTTAAATGGCGGCAATTGTGTAAATCTTACCCAAATCTCAGAAATGGCGATCAAAAATCGCAAAATTGACAAAACATAGCACAAGTGATTAATTTGTGTTTGGTAGCGATTTTTGATCGCTATTTCTGAGATTTGGGTAAGATTTACACAATCGCCGCCATTCAACTTTTCCTTTAAAATCCGACTCTCTTCAACTTACATTAATAAAATATACAAATTTATGATTCCTTATCCAGTAATAACACTTATTGTTGTAAAATGGCGTTTTTCAACCGTAGTTTTTAAATTATATCAATAACCGTTAAAGTTACAGACTTCAGACTGGTTTCATTGAATTTCTCAGCTAAATTTACATAGCAATTGCTTATTTTAAAACCTCAGTGAAGCCTCTAAAAAATTAGAAAAATAATTTTTTTTGAAAAATCTCAATTTTCCGCCAAGTCATTGAATGAGTAAATAATATGGAAATGAGTGAAGAATCGAGAACTATCAATTGAATGTTCTCTGCTGTTAATAGAGAATCATTTTCTATAAACACTAAACAGGATCAATCACCTTTAAGATTAGTAGATAACACATTACTTTGATAAACTTCCGTCTGGGAGTTTTGAACTTTCAATTCTTGTCCTGTAACTGTTTACACAAGATAGAAAACAAGTATTGCTCTTGTTTTTCATCTACAATAATCTAGTTCAGTGATAGCCTACTATGGATTTAACAAGGAACATTCCACTTCAATAACATATCTTATCACTATCATATAAATTTTATTTTTTTTTGTTCAATTTATTCAGCTAGAGTCTAGCTCTAGACAGACTACTTTTCAAGAATTATTAATTTTGGAGTTTTGTATCTCAGAAAGCCGCCGTGCAAAGAGGCCTTGCCTCCAGCTTCAGCTTCACTGGCGGCTCGTGCCCACGAAACAGGTGAAGTGCTGTACAGTAAAAGATACGGGCACTTCACCTATTTTTGGACACGAGCCGCCAGAAACTGCAGCCTAAATACTCGATAGGCTGTGGTTACTATGGAAATGTTTTTGAGTGATTTAGCGATTTCGGAGGCCCACTTTGCATCAATCAAATAAAAAAATGTTCGCCAGACAAATATAGTCTGTCCAAGCAAAGAAGAGCCTCTGGCAAGATGTAAAAATGACTCCAGTTTGATCAATATTTGTTCAAGAATTATAAATGTGATGTTAATAGTAGATCAAGTTGTAGAAAACAAATTGAGGTCAAATTGATAATTTTTGAACCAATATTGACCGAGCTGTAGTCATTTTCCCATCTTGCCAGAGGGTCTTCTTTGCTTGGATAGACTATACTACAATGTAAATATGGCCTAGATCGCTAACTCGCTCAAGAGTCGCTACCATAGCAACTCCAGCCTTGTGTATAGTCTCTGTTCAAGCAGAGAATGCATTTTGGGAAGATGGAGAAAATGACTCCAGCTCGGTCAATATTGATTAAAAATTCTAATTTTTGTCTCAAATTGTAGTAAACATTCTGATCTACAATTTGAGACTTAAATTTCAAATTTTGAACCAATATTGACCGAGCTGGAGTCATCTCCCAATCTTGCCAGAATGTCTTCTTTGCTTGGACAGACTGTACCATCAAAATCATTCCCGAAAAATATTGTATCGCTACTCCACCTCCGATTTTCCCAATAAAATACTTCAACCAATAAGGTAACCAACTCAAGAAGAACGAACTTTGATTTTTTCCTGTCCCTTTCTTCTTATAAAAATCTCTTCTGCCCAATATTGCCTCATCGCTAACTGAAGCCTACTCTCTATATCTATGTATATCTTCAAGCTCACATTATATCTTTAGTCTGTCCAAGCAAAGAAGACATTCCGGCAAGATGGTGAAATGACTCCAACTAGGTCAATTTTGGTTCAAAAATCATCAATTTTGTCTCATATTATAGTAAACATTCCGCTCTACAATTTGAGAACACATTTATGATTTTTGAACCAATATTGACCGAGCTAGAGTAATTTTATCATCTTGCCAGAATGTCTTCTTTGCTTGGACAGACTATATCGCCCATTGCCTTTTCTCTTAATATCTTATTCGACCAATATGTATCGTCTACATAGCCGAGATTCTTGTAAGCGATGCTTCGCGACGAAGTCCCTGGCTAAGTTCCTTTTGTCAAGTCCTCCTGCTTTGTCCCTTCAGACAAGTTCCTTCAATCTCTTCAACCCTGAGTTATAGTCTGTCCAAGCAAAGAAGACATTTTGTCACGATTGAAAAATGACTCCAGCTCGGACAATATTGATTAAAAAAATTGTTTAAAATTGTTGATCGAAATGTTTCCTACAATTTGATACCAAATTATTAACTTTTGAACCAATATTGATCGAGCTGGAGTAATTTTTCCATCTTGCCAGAGTGTCTTCTTTGCGTGAACAGGCTACCTGGAAGAATGGGAAGACTCACCCCCACTGACTTATACGATACCAATAATTAATCTCTTAACTCTTTTCAATTACACATTAGCTTCCAATCAAGCGTCTCAAGTTCTTTATACCAGGTTCAATTTCATTTCAAGAAAATTTACTAGATGATTAAATGAAAAGACAAGTTATTGTCAAACTACAAATTCGGAACTCCCCACAAAATGAGCCATACGATGATAATAATAATAATTTCATTGTCAAGAAAATTCACTAGATGATTTAATGAAAATACAAGACATTGTCGAAACACAGATTCATTAAAAATCGAGACATTGTCGAAACACAGATTCATTAAAAATCGAGACTCAATAAATCTGTGGTTTGTCAATATATTATCTTGTATTCTCATTTAATAAGGATAAATACCAAAATAATACCTTTACAACTATTCAACAAGTCATAAGATGATACAGTATTGATATATCTAACTGGCGGTCTCGTTTGGCGGCCCACGAAACAGGTGAAGTGCTGTACAGTAAAAGATACGGGCAGTTCACCTGTTTTGTGGGTACGAGTCCGCCAGTAGTTTTGGTTGATGATCGGTGAGAGAATATATTCAGCAAATTATAGAAATAATATAGTTCATTGTATAGTAAACTGATAAAATGCTGATGAAGAAGCAGTATGTATGAAGAAGCTGCTTATGTATGTGTAATGTACAAAGCATCAATGAACTTGTATTAATACTATTCTTGGATTTGTTTACCATTCATAATTCAATCATTATCCCATACTGTACAAAGAGAGCTATATTATAATGTTGGCCTTTTTCGTGTTTACATGTTACTTGATTACACGATTGGGGCATTAACATTACATTACAAATAAACATTACTCGACATAAACATTACATTAGCATTAACATTAGCTCATAAACATTACTCGACATAAACATTACATTAGCATTAACATTAGGACATAAACATTAGCTCGAGCATTAATATTGTAACATAAAATTGTTTAACATTCTCTTAGCATCAACGTATTATTTATTATTCACGATTTATAATTATAAACTACAACAGACTATGCTCCAACATAATTCGATTTCAAAGAGGAGTTTGTTCTTCAAACATTTAATTCGCACAAGTTTCCAAAACATGTATCGAAAATGTGAACTCACCTTACAAAGAAAACTATGCAATGTGTACACAGACCTATCATGAATCAAAACACATGATTGAAGAGATCTATCCCTTCATTTTGACACCACACAAAAATATCCTTCTCGAAAATCATTGCCATATTCCGTAACTTATTAAATTATCATTTTTGAACTTTTAGACAAAGTATAATTATATTTTTCTTGAATAAAAAATATTAGTTCCAGAATCAAATCAAAACTAAATATATAATCAAGTTTTATTGAAATCACTTGTGGTAAGCCCACAAAACAAATTGAAAGCTCAAAGAATAAGAAGAAGTAAACTCTTACGAGTGATAGAATAAAACTTGCCATGTCATATTCTGTCATTGGGTTACTATCGCGAGTGCAATGCAGTTTTATCCTTGAAATCTGAAACCTGATCATCTTTTAAAACTTGGAACAAAGCTCGATATGTTGTTGATAATTCAGTGAATTGATTTTAGTTTGTGTGAACATTGAAACCAACTCAAGTGAGATTATTAGAACCTTTTTTTGAAAAACTGTGATTACCCTGTAAGATTTCGTCGGGGGCATTGTTGTAGCTTGAAAATCAACATGCCTGTTATTTTTAGCAGGAAACATTTCTCAGGTAACGTTTCTTGAAATTTCATATATCTCGTTCTATCTGTTAATTACTCAGAAGAGATTCTTGTCAAAACTTCTCTGAAGATTTGTTGTCTACTGATATTTAGATTCAGATTAACTGCTCACTGTTTAAAATCAGTTTTGAGAGAAAGATGAACTCATCATATTTTCCTTGTAGTTCTACCAAGGTTATATTGTCAATATATCTCCTGAAATATTAAGTAGCGTAAGTCTCACTTTACGATGAAAATTGTCAAATCATCAGTTTTCTCACCGTCCTGAGGATTACTCATCCTGAGTTGAATCTCACATCTTTCAAGTGAAGATTGCAATCACTTAATTTCTCACCATATCAGCATTATTCAATTTAATCGATATGTGAATTCCAGGTCCTTGCTCTATTGGCTTTGAAATTGTCATAAGTTTCCAGTAATCTGTACTTCTCAGCAAATAAATGTTTTGATTTTATAGAAAGCTCTTCCAAACTTGAATACCAGGTAGAAACAATTTATAGTGTATGTACACCTATTTCATGATATGCCTTTTTGTTATCATTTTTGGAATACGGTAGCGTGAAAATGATTAAAATTGAGATATTATTTGAATTTCCAAAAATAATTGATCTACAATTTTCCTTGCCGTTTTTAGAGTGGTATCAGATTATTCTGAAAATGTTTGATTATGTAATTATTCATAATTCTCGTGATTCCATACACATTAAATAGTAAATACTGTGATATGAGCGAATCAATATTTGAAATGATAGAATTGAGACCAGTTTGTTTACAAACATTATCATAACATGTGATGAGATTTAAATTACTGTTTCTTCACGCTGTATATTAACGAACTTGATGATAACAAACTCGCATATGATAATAATTCATTTGATAACTGATGTAACTTATCATCTGTGATATACTTTTTGGTTGAAACAAAATTGAATTAATCGTGGCATGAAGCAAGTTATTAACTTATTAAAAATCTTTATCTTTTATATTATTATTTGAAACTTCTGTCCCTCAAACCTCTATTCAAATTATAAAACACACCTTAAGCTTCGAAGGAAATTTTTAGTAATTATTAATGTGAATGCAATGAATATTGTCTTACTTTTTTATTTTTAGAACTATTCCCTCATATTTGGAAAAATAGATATCTCCTGTATTGTGATAGCCTACAAGATGACGTTTACAATAAATTCAATTGATAACATTTTAAAACGATATCATATTAATTAAACCAAATCAACTTTGAAAACAATTTCATTATAGCAGATGACGACAAAACTGGTGGTTTCCGAATTATTGTTAACTAGCCGGCAGGCTCGCTTCGCTCGCCTTCTCCGCCTAGCCCCCTAGTATAATAAGGGGGTGACAAGAGTTTTGTTGTGACAAGAATTTTATTATGAGGAAATGAATAAATTTGAATCTAATTGAACAACTCCTTGATTCATTATAAGTTCGAGAAATCTTTCTCAATAATATCTATGATAGTTTTGCAATTGTAAATGACTATAATTAGTTGAAACTTGTAATGCATTGAAAAAATAATTCAACAGTGTTAAAAGTAGCCCTGATATTAAGGAAACACTATGTATAATTTTCTTTTATTTTAATAAATGTTGTATATATTATTTTCAGGGGGAGAAGTTTCCCTGGGGAATTCAATTTCCCAACTTGCAAGCTACCAAAGAGGATTTGTCCCTACGTCACCACCCTTGGTGAGTACCAAAAAGCTATTGATTTCTCTTTTTATCTGATATTTTATCGACTATTACCCTGTATCGATGTTCAATTTTATGTATATTTGATTTCAAAAAGTTTGGCGGTTTCCTAGCTGATGAAACCAACTAATAACATATGTGAAGCATCTATGTTCTCATTTGATTTCAAAAACATCACCTTGGCCTAGCTAAATGACATCTCTAATAATTGACAAATTTAAAGCTGTTGAATCACACAAGAAGCATAATTTACATATCTAGAACTAGCAAGGTGAACTATTATAAGAACATAATTCAATTGGGAAGCGGTTTGTCCCAGTGGTAGAGAGCGTCTAATCGGTGAGTTTAGGTAAGCGACGTGCCTCTACCATCACTGTTGTAATGGTGACCGGTTCCTCTGAATTCAATTTATGAGCCTCAAAAATCGCTTCCCGGTGGTTCGAAACCCACCTAAAGCAGTAGGTCCATTCATCTCTCATCATCATCCTTCCCATTACCCACGCACAGGCCCAAGAGCCCATGTGGGCATCACCCTCACAAAAAGAAATATTATCTAGGGTGAATCTCGGAATATACATGATTCGAACAAACACTTATGGATAAGAAATTTACTCAATTCCAAAAGCGGAAGTACCAGCAGAAATTTGTAATTGTGATTACAATTAGATGTACATGTGTTATTTAATTTTGGAATTCAATTCTGCTAACTAGATAAACTCCTACCTCAATTTCTAACCTGCTTATCATGAAACATTCTCGAGAAACTTTGGAAGTATTTTGCAACAATTTACACGCTTGCGGGATCTAATTATTTCAAACAGCTTCAACTTCTGCTGACTCCAACTTTTTCTTCTTCTTCTTCTTCTTCTTCTTCGTCCTATTCTTTTTCTTCTTCTTTTTCTCCTTCTATATTTTCTTTCCTTACTTTCTTCCTTTTTTTCATCTCATTCGTCCTTCTAGATTGTTTCTCCTTTAGGCCTATCATTCTTCTCTTTGTACTTTTACTCTTTTATCATTCTGCTCAATCCACTTCTCTTTTTCAACTTTTTCTTCTATTGAAACACATCTTAATCCTCTACGTTTTCTCCTCATTTTGCCTTCTTCTTCACATCCTTTACTATAAGCCTACATCTCCTTATTCCACTTTTCTCTTTTCAACTATCACTTTTTCTCTTTCCAACCATCTATCTCACACTCTTTTCCTACTTCTCTACTATTCTCTCGTTTTTTTTTTAATTGTATTCTCCTCCCTTTACTTCCTCATTCTCACTCACTCACTTTTCTCACTCTTATCATTTATCATTGTCCTGTCTTTTTCCTCTCCTTTCATTCTTCTCAATCCTCTCATTTCCTCACTTATTATTCTCTTTTTCACGTATTTCCTCTCACTATTCTTACTCATTTTTCCTCCTCACTCTATTATTTCATCATCCTCTCTCTTCTCTGTTTCTTCTTTCATTCCTCCCAATCCTTTCATTTCCTCATATTCATCTCAATTCCTCACTTATTATTTTCTTTTTCATTTATTTCCTGTCATTATTCTCCTCATTCTATTGTCCTCTCAATTATTTACTTTCTCTTATCCACTTATTTCCTCTCATTATTCTCCTCATTCTATTATTCGATCATCCTTTTTTTGTTTCTCCTTTCATTCCTCTCAATTCTTTACTTTCTCTTATCCACTTATCTCCTCTCATTATTCGCCTCATCGTATTACTCGATCGTCCTCTCTTCTTCCTTCATCCTTCAATTCCTCTCAATTTTCTCATTCCCTCATTTATTCTCCTCTTTCTAATTCCTATTTATTATTCTCTCTCTTTACTCTCCTCACTTTATTACTTTATTGTACTCTCTTCTCTGTTTCTCTTTTTATTCCTCTCAATCCTCTCATTTCCTCCCAATTCCTCACTTTCTCTTATTCACTCATTTTCTCTCATTATTCTCACTTTTTTCCTAGCATTTCATCGCCCTCTCTTTTCTGTTCCCTCTCTTTTTTCCATTTCTCTAAGTCCTCCCATTCTCTCTCAATCTCCTCCACTGTTCTTGCTCATTTCTTTTTACTCCCTCCTTTTCGCTCTCTCTTCTTTTGCTCATTCGCTCCTTTTGCTCAGTCTCTCCTTCTGCTCATTCTCTTCTTCTGCTCATTCTCTCCTTCTTCTCACTTTCCTTTTGTTCACTCTATCCTTCAAACTATGTGCCCGACTTTCGTGACTTTTGTGTGCAGTGGTTGAGCAGGACCCACCAAGGATCAAGGACACAACGCAAAAGGAGACGCTAAGTTGAAATATTTGAGCAGAGCGACCGAAATTCCTGTGATAGTACGTACGATCGATCAAAGAAGACACTCTGGCAAGATGGGAAAATGACTCTAGCTCTATCAATATTAATTCAAAAATTATCAATTTAGTCTCGAATTGTAGTGTACGATGTAATCTACAATTTGAGACTGGATTTATAATTTTTGAACCAATATTGATTGAACTGTAGAGATTCTCCCATCTTGCCAGAATGTCTTCTTTGCTCGACCAGACTATAGTGTGTGGTATGGGTGCTGGGCAACCAGCAGTTGATTGCATCACGAAATTAAGATGCTTCTCGTTCTGCTGCTTTGCACAAATTATCAAAACTTTTGCAAACGCAGTCCCGCACTACATACTGATATAATACTAATATACAGTGTACATACTACATACTAACATAATAGTGTTGGAGAAAGTAGGAATGCAATAAATAATGAACACAAGAGAGAGTGTGAGAAAGATTCAGATTCAGATTCACTATATTCATGTAGATTACATAATAAAATAATTCAAATACTATGATATAAGAATAAAATTAAATGGAATAAACGAATTACATTCTGGACAATAGTTATATATAAACTACGAAAACTTGCAAAATGAACCAGATGTAGGATTCAATAAGCTAACGGTAATATAAATTTGTGCTGTATCTACAAAAATTGGCGGAGTTTAGACATATAAATGTCCATTCTTTGAAATGGATGTTCAAAGACATCTGTCCCATTAATACTCAACCATGTCCCTCCCATTAACACTCAACTATTATCTCTCAACCAAAGAGAGAGAGATTGAGATTGAGATTCAATCACTTTATTCATATAGATTACATGATGCAATATATCGGCTTTAATCCTATGCTATGAGAATGAAAAATTAGATTAATTCCACAGAATTTTCATTAAACGAAAATTAATTCAACTAAAATGTATTTATTTAAAAAAAGCTTGGGTTAATGAAGTATAGATTATGAAAAGTTGTAAAATGACTCAGATATGGGATTTAATAAGCTATTGGTCCAGTGATATAAATGTTTGTTGTAAATGGATATTTTCATGGAATGGCGTATTTTAGACTTATAAATGTTCATTCTTGGAAAGAATGACATGTTCACTCAAACATGTGCAAGATGATAGAAAAATAAAAACAGGGAGAAAGAGTAAGACGGTAGAGAAGGAAGAGATCTGAAGGAAGGAGAAGAGAGCTCAGATAAAGTAGGATACAAGAAAACGTGGGAAAGGGAACCTGAGAAATAGAAGGATTCAGGAGAGGTTGTAGCTAGAATAGAAGAGAGAGATGAACCAAAGGGGGGGATGAATCAAATGCAGGACAAGAATGAATGGAAGACATGAGAGATAAAGCAGGGAAGAACTAGAGAATAGTAAGATGAACAGAAAAAACAAGGATCTGGAGGTATTAGAGTACCTGGGTAAAAGAAGCAAGGATGAAAATAAATAGGAAAAAAGAGAAATTTAGGAGTGAGGAGGAGGAGGAGGAGAAGACAAAGAAATCGAAGAAGAAGAAGAACAGTGAACAAGGAGTAGGGAAAGGAAGAGAAGGTGAAAAAATTGATTATAAAGATGAATAAACGAGAGACGAATACGGACGAGAAGACAAAAGAATAGAAGAAGAAAAGGGAAGAAGTAGTAAGGTAAGGAGGGAAAGGTGAAGGAGGAGGGATGGAGAGTGTGAATGGATAGACAAAACGGGAGAACAAGAGAGCAAAGCAAGCTCGGAACTGAGAATAGAATCAAAGAGGAAGTAAAGTTAGAAGAGCAAAAGGAATTGATGGGTATGTGGGATAATAGAAGGGAGAGAATCAAAGAGGAGGAGTGGAATAAGCGAGAATAGAAGAAACAGGACTAAAGAGGAGATGGAGTAGGAGGAGTAGAAGAAGAAGTAGGAGGAGGAGGATTAAGAGGAGGCGAAGAACTAGGAGAAAAAAATAAGAAGGAAGGAGGAGAGTAGAGGAAGGGGGAGAAGGTAGAGAAGGATAAATAGAGAATGTGAATTAATAGAGACAAAACGGAAGAACAAGAGAGCAAAGCAAGCTTGGAGCAGAGAAGTCATCAAAGAGAGAACGTGAAGATGGGAGAACAAAAGCAAAAGAGGGGAATAAGCGAAAATAGAAGGAGAAGAAGGAATCAAAAGGAGACGGGAAGCGATTAGAAATGTTTGCTCCTATTTAATATGGAGATTCGCTGACGCCGTAGTTTTAAGCTAGATGAATTAATATGGAATGTATTTATGTTGCATTAATGAAGTCTGTGGCATACATTTACTGTACTGGTATTTCAACTACAGTAAATCAACTCTATTCCTTTATTTGGTCCAAGCAAAGAAGACATTCTGGCACGATGGTAAAATGACTCCAGTTCAGACAATATTGGTTCAAAATTATAAATTTGGTCTCAAATTGTAGATCAGAATGTTTCTATAATTTGAGACTAGCTTTATAGATCTTTAACTAATATTGACTGAGCTGGAGTCATTTCCCTATCTTGCCAGAAAGTCTTCTCTGTTTGGACAAATTATACTTACTTGAGCATCACATATTCTCTTATGAGTATTTTGAATGAAAACAGGAAATTTATCAACCTAAATTAGATGATCTTGCTCAGAGATTGGATTTCTAGTGCCCGGTTTTTCCAAGCACACTCAAATTTGAGGGACCCTCAAATTTACTACACTTTACTACATTTCCTATACTTATCATAGAAAATGTCAGCTGTTCATCAAAATTTGAGGGTCTCTCTACTTTGAGTGTGCTTGAAAAAACCGGGCATTTGTATTTTAATGTACGAGGTTTATTCCAATCAGCTAATGTTTTCAATAAGTGCATACATAATAATATTATAGTATATTTTATAAAGTCATTTTTTAATCAATAATTTGATGTTTATTATCCCAATAAATTGACAAAATTTCAATGACTCATCATTAGAGATCATGTGAATTGAAACTCAATCTGATGAGCAAATAGATAAGCATTTTTCCCTTGAAACTCCAACTTTCTGATAAGAAAATTGAACAAGTTTTTCCAATATCAATAATTGAGTATGATATTGTCATGGAGAAAAGCTGTCACATATCAGGTTGTAAGCGAATTCAATATTCATGACTTGAATCCTAGCTAGGAAGTTATTCATTGCAAATTTTGATAAAATAAACCAGACAAATTAAAAAAGTTTGTATCAACTAAGCAAAATTCTATCTCCTCCAATCAAAATTATTGCTTCTGTAATTCAATGAGACAATTCAACTTTCAAGGAATGATCAGGTAGAATTGCTCACCTATTACATGATTATTTACACCAAACATTTCTAAGAAAAGGGAGATAACACTAGACAAAATGTATGATAACTGATGAATCATGTATTTTTTCTCACATTCGTCTCACTTACTACCTTTATGATTGAATAATATATTTATAGATATATTCGATGTGTATGAAAATACCATAGTTATTCAATTGTCTAGACAGTTTATTAATATTGTCTGTGCAATCTTTTATGCATCGTAATTTGATGTTTTCAAGTCTTTTGATGTATGCAAACATTGGCTGCACGTCCGAATATTTCCGAGAAACAATTTCTTTGAAGATTTTTCCAATGTCTATGATCTACAAATCTGTTGTTATTATTATCGTCTCAATCATTCACAGCTTGCGATAAAAACCCTTTGATCTCTTGCGTCGAGAAACTCGCATTTTTGCAGCTGCATCTTCTATCCCCGTCTGAAACCCCTGAAATACGTTACAAATTTCAATTCGTACGATAGTTTTGCGCCAAAACGTTGGCAACACTTCCTCCCTTTCTGCCAGCCTGCGAGTCCAGTCAAGTTGAAACCAGTTGCCGGGTGAGGTTCAGACGAATTTGCGACGATTTTGGTGGTTTTTTCGCAAGAAAAATGAACTATTACTACACGGTGAGTACTTCAAAATATCAATTGCACATTGTCCAATCTCATTACAAGCTTATCTTCCGAAATTATAAGGATTTTTAAAGTATTTTCATCGAAACCAATGTTGAAAAAAACGCTACCATCTTCGATTTCTCACCCCAGTTTCAGTTTCAAATCTTGTAACCCCGTTTAGAAACTTGAAATTACAATCACAATCTTATCAGTGTTTATCAATGTGAATTATAGATCAATTACACTCATTACTCCTCACATTCACCGAAGTAATTTGATCGGCAGGTTTAAAAATCATCCCTTGATGGAGAACAGTTTTTCTCGTAACTTGTAGACATCCATTTTATTGCTACGCCATTAATTGAGTTTACTCGTCCTTTTATTGGCTCTTGAAGTATTACCGTTCAACTTGTATTGATCGATTATCGAGTAGTTACTACAAAAGTACAAAGATATGTATTGTTTTCTCATATTCTCACGGTTCCACAAATGATAAGACGTGAATGAAGATAGAGTGACAAGGGATGTACCGTAGGCGTTTGATACGAAGCTATTCGACAACTAAGTTATTGACTCTTTATTGATTATTCATCATTATCCATGATAATTCCATAATACTCTATACTGGTGAGATCAGAGCCGATCTGTGAATGAATTGCCGTACTTATTGAAACGTGGAGCATAAATTTTGATGAATTTGTTATTTGTAGATGGTACTTGAAAGGTGCAGAGTTGATCGGTTTTGATTCAGTTGAAAATGTTAATTTTTTTCGAATTTTCTCTAGTAGGCTATTATAACATGAGAAGTTGGAGTCCCATTTATAGAGTATGTTTGGATAATAATTGCAGAGTATTTAACCTAAAATCTGAGTACACAACATGAATTCGTAATGAGTAATATTATGTAGATTTTCAGAATTTCTATTCTTATCAACGCTCTCCAATCTTAGCAATCTTCTGAACAGAATTGATCGAGTTATGATACGTGCTAACATTTTATTCTTATCAAATATTGTTCAATGATATTGAATTCAATTACCTATGTTTCTGTCAATTCCATTGATTCTTTTCGGCCTAGTACAATTTATTCCAGTCTGATAATTAGTGATAATGTTGCTAGAAGCTGAATGCTTTCATAGAATTGACTGCACCCATGATAGATTGTTTTTATATTGAATTCGGTAACTATTTTATTGAATTCAATGTACAGTAATTGACCAATGTCTGTGTGAATTGCAATTTCTCGAGATAATTATCAGAGTTGAATAATTAATTAATTTAGTTTCTATATTGACTTGAGTGTGGGTTACGTTGCGATACATTGGGTAATTGATAGAATTATCTGATATAAAATTAACTCATTCTCAACCGGTCACCCATCCTATCCTAGTCCCAAGAGTTTGTGACTTAACATCATTATCGGAAGGCAACCGTTGCAACCGAACAGCCAATCAGATTTCTAATTCTTCCAGAGATTGAGCATGTATTTCAATTTGTTAAAACTTTACAGACTTTCTTGTGATTACAGTTTAGAATTACAGATAGAATTTTGCTCTGAATCACATGAGCCTTTATAGTGTGTTGTTAGATCCGGTCAATTTTTGTTCAAGTTACATTGCTTTTAGAGGGTAGAGGGTAGAGGGTAGAGGGTAGATGGTAAATTACCTGTAGGGTAGATAGCATGGCAGGTGGAGGGTAGAGGGTGAAGGGTAGAGGATAGTTTCCATCTTCAACCATCTACCCTCCACCCTCCATGCTCCATTATACGATATATTACTATGGATGGTGTGTATGTTCTATAGATTTACCATCTACCCTCCACCCTCTACCCACTACCCACCAGCAGTGCGGCCTCAGCCCAAAAGGCTGAAAAAAGTACCAGATTAGAGTAAAATTTCGATGTTTCCCAACATATCACAGACTTTTTATTGGTTGAATTCTTATCTAATGACTTTTTCAAGATAGATTTTTATCGGTTGAGATTCCAGGGCCGCTATTGTATTGTTTGTATTTCAATCACCTTTTACAATAATCTATACAATACAATACCTATATACCTTATACCCATACAATATACCTATATACCCAATACAATACAATACCTATTACAATAATCTTTGTGTACAATTTTCATATCAATTGATCTTGTATAGTTCAATGACTTTATTCTAAATTTATATTTAGAAAAATTTATTACAAGCTAGGAGAGGTATAGCTGACAACAAAAAGTTGGGTGATTTCGTCTACTCCATGTGCGCTTCAACAGCTGTTGTTGTTAGTAATTAGAGTTTTCATTTAGCTACGCCTAGATGATGTGTTTGCAATACAAAGAGGCAATATTGAGATTGAATTGGTATAGAATACAGAGATTCTATTTGTAAAAGCTACATCTCAGCTATTAATAGGTTACATCACGTTCAAGAGACAGACGAAACTGCCTAACTTTTTGGCGTCAGCTCTTATTAAGACAGCAGTAGTACAAAGTGTGTCTGACACTTTTCTTGTGGGTGTGTGCAATTGGTTTTTCATCAGAGTTTTTTCCGGAAAAACGAAACTCCATGCCACAGTAGTTTTCCACATTATCTATCTGCAGTACTACAGTAATTACTAGCGCGTAATCCTTTTAGATTGATTGAAAACTATCTCTTGCCATATAATAGTCTGTTCAAGCAAAGAAGACATTCTGGCAAGATGGGAGAGTGACTCCAGCTGGGTCAATAGTGATTCAAAAATTGTAAATTCAAATATAAATTGTAGATCAGAATATTTTTCACAGTTTGAAACCAAATTTATAATTTTTGTACCAATATTGACCGAGCTGGAGTAACTTTCCCATCTTGCGAGAATGTCTTCTTTGATTGGATTCTACCTGATTGCTATTCTGGTCTTGATTTTCTGTTGATGCCGCATTTTAAACAGTTGCCAAGGTTTATCGTGGTTTATGATGACTGGGTTTAAATGCTGTAGAATCCTTGAAAGATTGTTTCTGTATTTATAATGCGCTAAACATGAATGGATTGGTTGTACTCAATAGTCTAATCCCAATGTAATCCATTCAATAAAATAAGTAAAATAATTGAATCTGAATGGAACAGCTCACCAAGTTAGTTAGTTAACTAGTTAGTTAGTTAGTTAGTATAGCTGACGCCAAAAAGTTAGGCGTTCTCGTCTGCTCCTATAGCGCTCCAACAGCTGATGTTGTTTGTTGCAAAAATTCTCCATAACAATTTTCCAAACATCAAAACTTATTTTTGTCTCCACATTTCGTCTGGAGCTTTCTACCAAAATTTTCAAATCTGTCATCAATCACCAGCCAGTAAGGTATGACTGAATTTCAAACGTGCAATAACTTGATTACAGATTTTTTCATAATTTGATTACAGATTTTTTCGAAGCTAGTCAAAAGGTTTCAGTTCTGCCTTTACTGCTCTCTACTCAGTATCTATACAGTTCTTGTTATCTACAGTTTTTGTTTTTTTTTCAATTTTTATGTACCGTATAAACTCTTTATACTACATACTCTCTTGATATTTCATACATCTGCGAAGCTGAATGTTGTAAAGTATAGTATGTCCAAGCAGAGAAGACCCTCTTGCAAGATGGGAAAATGACTCCAGCTTGGTCAATATTTGTTGAAGAATTATAAATGTGGTCTTGATAGTAGATCAAATTGTTTCCTACAAATTGAGATTGAATTAATAAAATTCAAATGAAAATTGATAATTTTTGAACCAATATTGATCGAACTTGAGTCATTCTTCCATCTTGCCAGAGGGTCTTCTCTGCTTGGACAGACTATAGTAACTTTATTGAAAGTCCATTTTTTTCAAAATTTCAAACCAAATTTAATATTTTGGATAAATTAATATTAAACTTATCTTGAGAAATATTCAACTCATCAATATTATACTGAACATTACTTGTATTTTTTCTGTTCTTTTTTACGTTCATCCTTCCGTTACATTTAACCTTACAAATTATAAATTGATGTTCCATATCTTTCACCTCTAGAAGTCGAAGTTTATGTATGTTTTATGTTTCAAGTGTAAACATGTAACTTTTGGTTTTATATCAAACTAATAATCAAAATTATTATTCATTATTCAAAATTGCGAAGAAGATAAACTTTGGACATTGTCTGCGTTTCAATTCTACAGTATAGTATGATAGAAGCTATTCTAGTATTCTAGTGCTCTATACTTTTCCAAGAAACACGAAGTGTGAGAAAGAAGTCAATGTGAAATGGGAAAATGTTTCAAACCTTAAAATTGTTGCAACAAAATTAGTTTTAAAAACGTCTGGGAAGTGCAAACATTGTACGACTGGCGGAAGGAATCAAACAGCGCTCTCTTTCTATCGCTGCTAGCTCAGGCGGGCAAAATTGCTTTTTAGAAATCGCCGACTTTGAATCATGCTCTAACTAGTTAATTTTAGCGCGCACATTTTGTAATTTCGGTTTCAGTATTATAAAAATTTATATCGCTAATAATGTTAAAAAATTTATAACGCTAATGTTCTAGTTTTGGCATCTAGAACAGGGGTCTCCTGATAAATAGAGTTATTGAGTTTTTAAACTTCACTGAATAGACGTCAAAGTTGCAATGATAAGATAATGATAGAGATCTCAAATAATATTTTTTTCTAAATGGCTACCTACATTATACATTTTTTTACGAATCACCAAGGCAGTGTCACTAAGGTGAGGCGCAAATGTCTTCTCCTATCTTCTTGAAGTTGTAATATTATAAAGAGCTCGGTAGTGATTTCTGTAATTTTTAGCTACGTTTTTTGAATTGCTATTTTCCATGGTGAACTCAATCTAGAGCTTTCGCCATCATGTCTCCTATCCGCGAAACATGGCTACGTCGGCGAGGTGGACCACCAACGGGTCTCACTACCAAATAAAGCAATTCAATAGAATAATTTTAACAGCTCACTGTTAATAGAATGAAATAATATCAGCTCACGAATTTAGTATAGCTGGCGCCAGAAAATTAGACGGTTTTGTGTGATCCTTGTAGGCTCCAACAGCTGACTTTGTCAATTAGAGTATAGTATAGATGATGTTTTTGGAAAGAAAAGAGACAAAAGAAGCGTTACATTAGCTGTTAGAACGTTACATCTTGAAGAAGAGACAGTCGAAACATCGTAACGTTCTGACAGCAACTGGTGAGCTTCAACAGCTTATTTTTGCAATAATTGGAGTTTTTATTCAGATAATTTTTTGAATTGAAAAGAGACTATAGAAGCGTTACATCAGCTGTTAGTAGGTTACATTACTGGGTATTGGGAGGGTGACTGCTTTAGTGATCGTGAATTTCAGTCACGATTACTGTAGTTTGCTATTGGATGGGTGACCATCGAGGTATCGAGGTGGAACCTACCCGTAAGGGTGTCCCCACCATCATTGAAATTCATACGAGTATTTTTCTACCACGTGCAATAGACAGACGAAACCGCCTTGATTTCTGGCGTCAGCTGTAGAATGGAATATGAACAGAAAATAAGCTTTTCAACAGATTGTTGATATAGTCCGTCCAGGCAAAGAAGACCCTCTGGCAAGATGGGAAAATGACTGCAGCTCGGTCAATATTGTTTCAAAAATTATAAATTTTATTTTAAATTGTAGATTAGAATTTTTCTACTATTTGAGACCGAATTTATAATTTCTGAACCAATATCGACCGAGCTGGAGTCATTTTCTCATCTTGCCAGAATGTCATCTTTGCCTGAACAGACTGTAATAGCAGAGATGGAAAAATTGGCAAATTCAATGTTGCGCTGTTCTGTAGCACTTTAATAACAGTGAAAGACCAACAGTCGTACAGCTTTTAGTTAATTCAGATTGTAGAGAACGCGTATTGAATTAAATAAACCCCTTGCCCAGTACACACTACCCACCTTTCATGCCGAGGGGGGAGGGTGGTAGACATCCAATTCCAAGAAAAGTTTGCGGCAAGTAGAAGAAAAAGAGGACCAGGAGAGAGAGAGAGAAAACGATTATATAATCTTTTTAAAAAAATCTCTACCGACTTCAAAGTAGGCCTAAATCAATTTAATGTTGTCAATTGAGGCGGATTTGTCTTCTAACTATACTGTAATTGCCTTCTGAAACCTACAGCTGATGTAGAGTATCTATTGTATCTTTTGATTTTGAAACAATCTTCTAGGCATGGCTAAATGAAATCTCTAATTGACAACATCAGCTGTTGGAGCGCACGAGGAGCAGTCTTCTGACACATGTCTCACGTAAGAAACAGCCAAAACATTTGGCGACAGCTATATCTGAAAATCTCTGAAAATTGTTAACTGTTACTGATTACTCTGTAAATTGATAACTGATAATATAGCTGATAACGACGGATTTAGTTGCCGAAAGAAATCTTATAAATTCGAATACTTGTTTAGGGACTAGGTTGCTATAAACTTACATTTATAAAAGGGATGCATCGATTTATCAGATATTGGCAATAACCAGACATACATATTCTAAACTAGATAACATCAATACATTTTCGAAAGCCAATATATTGTGTAGTCTGTCCAAGCATAGAAGACATTCTGGCAAGACGGGAGAATTACTCCAGCTCGGTCAATATTGGTTCATAAATTATAAATGAGGTCTCAAATTGTAGGAGACATTCTGATCTACAATTTGAAACCAGATTTATAATTTTTGAACCAATATTGATCGAGCTGGAATGAAAATGACTCCAGCTAGATCAATATTAAACAATTTTGATTTGGTCTCAATCGTAGGAAACATAATTATAATCTATAATTCGAGGCCAATTCGATATTTTTTACCCAATATTGACTGAGCTGAAATCATTTTCCCATCTTACCAGAATGTCTTCTCTGCTTGGACAGACTTTGGCATCCCAAGACATGGATGATCTTAATGACATAAAACACGGTTGATGTCAATTCTATGGTCTGTCCAAGCACAGAAGACATTCAGGCAAGACGGGAGAATTACTTCAGCTCGGTCAATATTGGTTCAAAAATTATCAATTTAGTCTCAAATTGAAGGAGGAAACATCCCAATCTATAATTCGAGACCAAATATTGATTCCAGTTGAAGGGTGGCAACCCACATGAACGGTATTTGTAATTGAAAACACAATTTTCATGATTAACACGATTTTTTTATTTACTTTTTCATCCGACAAATCACAATAAAGGGTTAAACACAGATCTCAAAATCATTTTACCATCTTGTCAGAATGTCTTCTTTGCTTGGACATTGGACAAACTATAGCAAGCATCCCTAAACATGGATGACGACTATAGTGAAACATTTCATAATATGAATATTATTTGTTTCTACAACATCGGTAACCACTTTTCGTCCATTAAAGCAACTTTTTTTCATGAACGGCGAATTGCTGAAGATTGAGGAACTCTCTCGGTATCGTTCTTCGGTAGCGATTATTGTTAGTGACGGAGATTAGAAAGAGAGCGCTCTTTTGATTCTTTCCGCCTGCTAAGTGCTTCCTCTCGGGTTGTTTGCACTTCTCAGGCTTCGACGTTGTTGAAAACCAAGAGACAATGTCTGATTGTTCAAACAAATTCCACGAAAGTTAGAATTATTTCCTTATTTCACATGTCTACTATCTCACATTCAGTATCGATATCAAAAAGTGTTGCAATATACAATACTTCAAAATTGTCTCGATTGAAGAATGAGACTATTATCTAAATTAGATATGACCCTTGGACAGTTTGAGATTTCATGAATTATAATATAGGTTTACTCATTTTATATTGTTCATTTAATCAACTATACTGTATATTGTTGATTGAAAGAACATGAAAACTTTGTTGTAAAATTACCAACGTTTTTGGTGCTACAAATTGTTTGTTGAAATAATTCTAGTGCCAAAAACTAGAGTAATTCCACTACAAATTTTTCATGTTCTTTCAATTTATTTGAGTGGAAAAATATGGATATACTACAACAAATATATTTTTCATTATCACGTTTTCGATGTAATTACAATAATCAGCCTGAATGGCTTTATTTTGTAGAAGTGAAAAAGCTAATTGATAAATTTTCAGCAATATTCTATTTCTTCTATTTTAAAAATTACATGTTTTTCAAGTTGCATACCTGTTTTGAGCTTCATGGATACATTCCTCATCTTTAATTGTCAATTATCTTTGTAGTTTCAATATTACCACACTGCTAGTATTGGAGATAATATCATCCAACTATTCCTATTCTATATTGTTGATCACTTCAAATGTTTTTTTATTGGTGAAGAGCGGATTATCGAAATGACTGGTTTTGATTCCGAGTGAACATTCATTCAGTCCTTGTTCTTATTTTTCAATATTGGCCACAGCCAATTTGCTCTAGAAAAATCGAGACGAACTAATTCAATATTTTAAAATCTCCTTGATAGTTCAGTTTCATCTATTCTTGTACAAGAATGATTTAATAATGGTGTATTTCCCATGGAAAAAAGTCAAGTTCTAGTTTTGTGTCAGCCAATACCGATGTCTACACGCAACGTGCAGATTGTAGAAAACTTTTAAATTAACCGCAATTGATGAGAAGGGGTTGGATTCTCATAATAAAATAAAAGAAGAGTTCCTCAAGCGATGAAAGGGTGAGATAATACCATCTAGATAGTAGGTCGAATATAGGACGAGTAAAGCATTCTACTAAATAGAACAAATTTGAATTACATTCAGTTGATACACCCATCTTTTCACATTGCAAAATAATTGTATCACAAGAAGTTGTAGTACACCTTAGCCAATTGTTTGTGAATGCTTTGAATTAAAAACAGCCGTTGAACCTAGTAAAGTTATCAAGGGTTTATCAGAAACTAATATTTTCCAAAAAAAATGTTTATCACCTAATTGGTTTGTTTTTAGTTCGTATTCGTATTGTTGTTGATGAAGATGCAATAGAAGAAGACTTGTAGTCGTGATTGTTGATTGAAAACTGAAGCAACTAATGTTGTTCATTTTTATATTTACTCATTCATGTATTTTCTCTCATTTTCTGTACTATCTATGAGTGTCATTTTTTATTGTACCGAATTTCAATCATTGTAAATTGTCATGAAGCCCTCTTTACACGTCGGATTCCTGATACGCAGTAGTGATACAGAGTCCAAAATTGATACAGGAAGGAAGCTTGTTGATACGATTGAACTACATTCGAGTATATTTGAGTTGAATTTATGAAAAATTATACTGAAACATAATTTTTCAGTGAGCCAATAGTAATTTTTCCTCGATTTTCAACATCGTCGAATGAGCGAAACTCACTTTGCAACCCCATGTTTCAAATGTCTAGTGTCAAGGAGCCTTGATACTTCCCAAGGAGCCTCCTTCCTGTAAGATCAAGTTTGAACTTCTGTATCACTATTGTGTATCGGAAATTCGCCGTTTGAAGAGGAATAAAGAGTCATGCATTAGTTATGATGGATTTTGGTGGTTAACTTGGATTTTTTTTTGCAAATGCTGTTTGTAAATCTTCTTCATAATGCAATCAACTTTCGTTAAACTACATGAAGTACCCTGACATTTGTTTCGTTCATTGGTTCTCGTTGCATTATTCGATTCTAACATTACATGGCAGTTGAATTCAATTCAAATTTCGTGAATCCCAGTTTCTTGAAATCATCATTTCAACGATTAGGTTTATAAAATGGAGTTCTAATTCTTTCTAGAGATCTGTATCCAAGTTCATTTAAGAACTAGTAATCAACAGACAACTCTTGAAACTAAACCATGTTAATGAGTTTTCTCCCAGAAAAGTTGTCTCATTTTTGAAAAGGCAATCGGCGGCACATTTCAAGATACGACTGCTATGGTCTGTCCAAGCAAAGAAGACATTCTGGAAATGACTCCAGCTGCGTCAATATTGGTTCAACAATTATACATTTGGGCTCAAATTGTAGATCAGAGTGTTTCCTACTATTTGAGAACAAATTTATAATTTTTGAACCAATATTGATCGAGCTGCAGTAATTTTCCCATCTTGCCGGAATGTCTTCTTTGCTTGGATAGACTATGGCAGTCATCTCTTGCTGTTATTATAGGCAACGAATGGTCTCCAATGCTGTGAATATTGCAAATAACTGGCTGTCTCACGACTACTTGCTAACTGGCAAGAGAAATGAAAACAAGAGAGAATAATAATAGAGGTATAGAGAGAAACAGAGAGAGAGAGAAAACATATTGTGACAGAAGGAGATAGTGAAAGAGAGTGAGGAGGTAGCAAGAGGAAGAAAGAAAATTAAAAGAGGAGAGAGTGTGAGGGAGAATGAGTATGAGAAAGGAGGAAAGAAAGAGAGGGAGTAAGAGAAGAGAAAGATGTATTAATAAAGGAAGTGACAGAAAGTGAGAAATGAGGAAAAGGGATTGAGAAAAAGACAGAAAGAGATGAAGTGAGGGGGAAAAGAGTTTATCAAAGAGTGGAAGAAGTGGCCGACAAAGAGAAAACGTTGGAGGGATGAAGTGAGAGAGAGAATGAGAGAAGACAGTGAGAGAATGAGGAAGAGGGAGTGAAAGTTGTCTGGTTGCTTGAAAATTGGGAGAGGAATTTGAACTAGGCTAGGAATTAGAATGAAATGATAAAAAGGGACAGTGATTTGTAAGAGGAGAATAAGAAGAAGAAGAAGAAGAAGAAGAAGAAGAAGAAGAAGAAGAAGAAGAAGAAGAAGAAGAAGAAGAGAGTCATGGAGTGAGTGGGACAGACCGGAGTTCTATTCTCTCTTATCAGTTAAGTGGAGAGACTGATAGTGAATCGCTCTGTCTGCGACGCTTGGTCGTTTGTATTATTTGTGCATAGTACGCTAGGCGTGTGACGTCATAACGGGGTGACTTTGCCTCTCCCCCTTTCCCCCTGGAGGGTACGCTACCCCCTCTCCACCCCTGAAAGGGTACGCTACCCCCTTTTGATGGCACTACAAATTCTCCCCAGTGGGTACGCCACTCTTCTCACCACCACGGGTTTTGAAGCTAGTAGGGATACAAATCTCCCCCCCCCCCAGAGAGGGTACGTTATTCCACTATCGATAAGGGGCACAGTATAGTAAGGGGTACGTCAAACTTCCCCCACCTCTTTTCTGATCTGTTTAAGGGAGGGAACGACCAACTGTTGGAAATCTGCTCTTCTCGAACCGGCTGACGGTGTATGATGCCGCGCCACAGATTACTGAAGTGGTGAGATAGCTGGGTGAAAAGGAACAGTTTGATTGTCGGACATTGGAGGGATGATTGCATTTCCAGCCGACGCTAGAATGTTGGACGGTTTCGTCTGCTACTTGAGCGCTCCAACAGCTGATGTTGTCAATTGGAGTTGTCATTCAGCTGAGCTAGACTTGTCAATTAGCTTGGCCTAGGTGATGTTTTTGAAATCAAAAGGGAAGAGACAATAATGGATGCATTAGTAGGTTACATCAAGTACAAGAGACAGACCTTAAGTTTTTCCACCAGCACACTTCGAGTATATTATACAGTTCTGTACCTCAATCTAGCGGTATAGTCTGACCAAGCAAAGAAGTCATTCTGGCAAGATGGGAAAATGTCTCCAGCTCGGTCAATATAGTTCCAAATATTTTGAATTTGGTCCCAAATCGACAAAGTTAGCTACAATTTGAGATCAAATTAATAATTTTTGAACTAATATTGATCAAGCTGGAGTCATTTTCCTATCTTGCCTGGATGTCTTCTTTGCTTGGACAGACAGACTATTGTTCTGAATTCTCGATTATGCGTTTTGTCTGATCCTTGTGAGCCTCAACAGCTGACGTTGTCGATGTTGACAACATAGCTTAAGCTGAATGATAAATGAGATTGACAACATCAGCTGTTGGAGCGCACAAGTAGCAAAGTCACTTTTCGGCGGCAGCTGATGTAACTGACACTACTAGTACACTGTAGACTGTAGTCTGTCCAAGCAAAGAAGACCCTCTGGCAAGATAGGAGAATGACTTAAGCTCGGTCAATATTGGTTAAAAAATGATCAATTTGATCTCAAATTGTAGGAAACAATTTGATCTACCATTAAGACCACATTTATAATTCTTGAACAAATAATATTGACCAAGCTAGAGTCATTCTCCCATCTTGCCAGAGGGTCTTCTTTGCTTGGACATACTGTACATTGTACAAGCATAGATAGTGCAAAATTGAAATGTTATTCAGTATGTCTTTTGTAGATATGTCTTATGTAGGTCGATAATCATCCTGATAACCACCTTTTTTTTATAAAGAGTTAGTGAAATTTTTCTGCCTATTGGTTGCAAAATAAACTCCAGAATAGAGCCTAGGTTAGGAAACCACCAATAGAGAGTTTGCATCATCCGTCCAATGAAACAAACATAAAAAGAATGGAAGATGACAGAATTTGAAGCTGCTGCATGGAAATTGAAAAAAAAAACGGTTGGAAAATTTTTGATCAAACTCTGCGTTGTTAGAAGGGTGAGAGGAGGATGAGAAGGAGAGAAAGAGTGTGAGTGAGTGGGTGAGAGAGAGAGAGAGAGAGAAGTACAAGAATGAGAGGAAATGACAAAGAGAGAGAGAGAGAGAAGAATTCGGGAATGAGAGGGAGAAGTGAGAAGAATTCGGGAATGAGAGGGAGAAGTGAGAAGAGTTGGAAAGTGAATTGGAAAATGAGAATAGTAAAGAGATCAGGAGAGAAGGGTGAGAAAAAGAGAAAGTGACAAAAGAGTACGGGAATAAGAGGGATGGACAGAGGGAGAGAGAAAAACGTACGGGAAAGAGAGGGAGAAGCAGAAAGACTTCAATTATTAGAATAGGAGAATGAGAATAGAGAAGAGAAGGGAGATGAGAAAGAGAATATACTTGAAAAACGCAATGGATCGATAAGTATCCTCCTCATCCCCTTCCATTCTTTTTCTTCTTCCTCCTCTTGTTCGTATCTATGTCTCTGTTCTTCTGTCGCCTATGTCTGTGTGTAAGTGTGAGTGAGAAGTTGCTGAAATTGTCAGACATCTGTGTGAGAGTGAGTGAGACAGACTATCAATGTGTGTTGATTGATATAGTCGGACCAAGCAAAGAAGACATTCTGGCAAGATGGGAAAATGGCTGCAGCTCAGTTCAAAAATTGTAAATTTGGCCTAAAATTGTAGATTGGAATGTTTACCACCATTTGAAATCAAATAATTAATTATTGAACCAATATTGACCGAGCTGGAGCCATTTACCCATCTTGCCAGAATGTCTTCTTTGCTTGGGTAGACTATACTACAAAACGTTTTCCATAACTGCAGAAAAGTGGCTGAAATAAAATTCACTACTATACTCTTGTTTTCAACAATCTGTTTTGTGGTTTAGTTCTATTTGCTTTTTCTTTACTTTCTCTCGTTATATTCCTTATTCATTGATCATTTATTTCTCTATTTCCACTTTTAACTGCCTTGTACAATTTGCATTGAACACTGCTCCTAAATTGAGTTTGTACATGATAATGTTCAATATTGTCTCATCATATTTATTATAATAATTTTTATTCATAATAAATATCTCATAATCAAAATAAAAAATAATTATTATTTCTCATATCGGATTCTAATCAATTACATAACTTTCAATTTGAATTATTATTGATCTTTCAAGTCCCTTTCAATATTTTTCTCCGTATAAATTTCTTCCCTCAACTTTCTCTATCCTTATCCTGTTTTTTCTCTCTTATTCCATCCCTTTTCCTATCCTTCGTCTCTCCTCTCCTAGTTTCCCTTTCTTCTTCTTCAATTCTTCTTCTTCTACCCTTATTATTATGCTCTCCTACTCATATTCTACTTTTTCTCTTTCCCATTCCACTTTTTCTTCGCCATCTTAATCTTTTCATCTGTATTTTAGTTGAGTATTTTAGTTCTTTCCCCCCAACTTAACCCACGTTTCTATTATCATCCTTCCGTATCACCCCTCTCCTATTTCTCTTTCAATTTTCTGTCTTCTTTTCTTTTCTTCTTCTCTCGTCTCATTCATTTCACCATTTCCCTCCCTCATTTCCTATCCCTTCCCCATCCTTCATTACTTTCTCCTTTTCAATCTCTTTTTCCTTCTTTCTCCTCTCATCTTTTCTTCATTTTTCATTATCCACCCCACTTTCCCCCCTTCTTTCTTTCTTCCCATCCATCTTCTCCCATTTCCATCCTCCTTCTCTCTCCATTTTCCTTTTACCCGTTTTCAATTTCCTTTCACTTGTATCGCAGCCTCCCTTATTCCTCTCTTTTCATCTATCTTCTCATCCCATTTTCACCAAATTTCCTCCCCCCAAATTTCATCCTGTCCTCTCACCATATCTCTTTCATCCCGATTTCCATTTCAACCTCTTTCCATGCCCTACCACTATCTCGACTAGGGTGTGTCACCCACCAGCTGTTGTAAAGTGCGTAGCACTGTGCTACCACCTAGCGGACGAAATTGTAATCAATCACTCACTCTACTACTTGTGAATGAACGTAGTAGTAGTAATGTAGGCGTGGCTCTTTACTCTCTCACACACTCTCTTTCTCTCTCAGTCACTCTCTCTGTCACACTGACTCTCTAACTCACACTCTCTCTTTATCTCTCTCTCGATCAGACTCTCTCGTAATCATTCACTTTCTCTCACTCTCTCTCTCTCTATCTCTCTATCTCTCTATCACTCTATCTCCCTCATTCAATCAAGTGATCGAATCTCTCTCTTTATCTCTCTCTCTCTCTCTCTCTCTCACTTGCTAACTCATTCATATCTCACTCCCACACCTGTAGTATTTTCACAACTTTACTACTGTTGAATACAACTATTTCCACCAATAGTCCGTCCGAGCAAAGAAGACGTTCTGGCAAGGTGGAAAAGACTCCAGCTCGATCAATATTTGTTCAAAACTGATTAATTTAGTCTAAAACTGTAACTGGAAACATTGTGCTCTACAATTTGAGAAAAATTTATAATTTTTGAACCAATATTGGTCGAGCTTGGGTCAGTTTCCCATCTTGCCAGAATGTCTCCTTTGCTAAGACCGACTATAGTTTCACAACTTTACTGCACTGGCGGCTTGTGCCCACGAAACAGGTGAAGTGCTCGTATCTTTTACTGTACAACACTTCACTTGTTTCGCGGGTACGAGCCGCCAGTGCTTACTGATGAATAAAACTATTTCCACCTGCCACCTGTATAAACGATGTCAATTAAAATTGTTAGCTTTGTCTAGAATTTCTAGATCATATTTTCGACATCTAACGAGACAATAAATGCTTCACATCAGCTGTTAGTAGGTTACATCACAAACAAGAGACAGACGAAACCGCCTAACATTCAGGCTCCATGATAGTTCTTATCGTGTGAAAAATTTCCTGCCTGTCATAGATGATGAATTTATTCACATGTTGAAACGTTTTGGTATAATATACACTGTGGCCTAATGATTTTGATAATAATTCGAATCATTGCTATTTGAATAGCCAGAGGATTAATTCTCCTACATCTTAAACCTTCATCATCATTCATCCTTTGCTTAAAATACTTGGAAACCAAGTCGCAATTGTAAAGAAATAATAAAGAATTCGAATTCATTGCTATATAAATAGGCAGAGGACTTCTGCAAAACTGCAACTGCGAATATTGACAATATAGTAAATTAATAGCAGGCTAGATCCGTTAAAGAAAACTGTGCCCGGACCGGGAATCATTTTATGATATAAAATTAATGATTTTGTTTCTAATTTCAGTTTGATGACATACCTGATGAGTACCCAGTATCCGGGGGATACAATTTGGTGAGTTGTGCTTAAAATTGAATTAATTTTGAAATGAAAATAACTTATTTTTATTGAAACTTTTCTAAACTAAACCTTCATTGAAACAGATCAAATTAAAGATCTTGTATCGTATTCATCAATCATGTATAAAGTTCAATCGTCTTTTGGGTTTTGTGACTCATTTTGAATGTCAATTGAACCTTAATCATACAAATTTAGATGTATTTTTTAGGTGGTATATTGTTACGAAAAATTATTTTAGTAATAGAAACTTTTCCGAATAAGTACAAGTTTCTATCAATATGAAAAGATGGAACTACCTTACACCCTTACAATTCATTCATTCATTACTATTGAACCTTCTGCACACAAATTCAGATAGGTATTTCTTCTTTTAGATGGTACATTGTGACGAAAATTTTTGTAGTGAGAGAAACTTTTCCGAATCACTACAACTTTTTCTCAACTTGCAAAGATGAAAACCTCTGCATTATCACTCACAAAATGCCAGCAGAATAGGAAACTGCATACAGTGCATGTATATATAGTCTGTCCAAGTAAAGAAGACATTCTGGCAAGATGGGAAAATCACTCCAGCTTGATCAATATTGATTAAAGAATTATAAATTTTGTCTCAAACTGTAGGAAACATTCTGATCTACAATATGAGACCAAATTTATATTTTTTAACCAATATTGAGCAAGCTGTTCTCATTTTCCCCATCTTGCCAGAATGTCTTCTTTGCTTGGACAGACTATAGATATACTGTATAGAAATACAGACTATAGATATACTGTATAGAACTTTATATAACTGCATACAGTGCATAGACAGTGAGGCCTTTCCGTATTGATCTCGAAACTATGGCTGGAACGCGTGCCAAAATAATGCTGATGAAGCACTATTTGCCGCTACTATATTATTATGACACAAGCCTAGTAGATATAGATATATTTCAAGCGCAATAGGGTGCATTCAAGACTGTAGTTTTTGTGTTTGAAGTTTGAAGTGCTTGCTATAGTTTGGTCGAGCAAAGAAGACATTTCATTCTTGCAAGATGGGAAAATGAATCCAGATTGATCAATATAGGTTCAATAGTTACAAATTTGCTCTTGAATTGTAAAAAACATTCTGGTCCACAATTTAATTCCAAATTTGTAATTTTTAAACCAATATTAACCGAGCTGGAGTCATTTTTCCATCTTGCCAGAATGTCTTCTCTGCTTGACCAGACTATAGAGAACTGTGTATTCTGTGAATAGCTGCCGCCAATTAAAATTAAGTATAGCATCCTAGCTGAAGTAACCTTATAACAGCTGATGTAAATAGTCTATTTTCTCTTTTGATTTCAATAACATCATCTAAGGCATAGCTAAATGACAACCACTCCAATTGGCAACATCTGCTGTTGGAGAGCACAATGAGCAGACGAAGCCGCCCAACTATCCGGCGCCAGCTATATTACAGGCCTCAAATTATCGATACTACAAACTTACAATGTAAAAGTATTCATTCAAATAGTTTTTGGCATTCATTGGTGGTAAGACTATGAAACGTGGAATAATACATACCGGTATACTCGTATATAGCAATAAAATCCCCAATTAAAGCTAAATTTAGCTTCATGGGGAAGCCACCATGGTAAAACATTTCCTCTATAATAAATATTCTCACATATTGTATGACTAACCTATTTGAAAAATTGTAAAGTTTTTTATTGTCTTGTGTACTGTTACTTATTATAAAGTGAGATAATAAACGAAAATGAAATGATTATTCATGAGTCTCGTATTACTATTCGTAATTACTTTAAATAAATACTGAGTTATTAGCCTACTATTATTATCAGTTCAGCTCTCTTATTCAGCAAAACAGATAGAAAATTGGCAATATTAATGAACGAGGTGGAATCTCATGTGGGGCTACATTCTCTGGCGGCTCGTACCCACGAAACAGGTGAAGTGCCCGTATCTTTTACTGTACAACACTTCACCTGTTTCGTGGGAACGAGCCGCCAGTGGCTCTACATTCCCAACTTTCATGACACGTTCCATAAAACTTTATTGTAGCGACAAGACAATATTCTTGAAGAGCATTTTGTGTCTGCAACTGGCAATAGATTCCCAATACAATAGAGAGATAAGACTCGTTTCTTCTTCTTTTTTATTTCCTTCTATCATCTTAGAGAAGTTTACTCTTCAAGTATCCTATGTTCCGTTCCGTTTGAAACATATGTAGAGAAAATTTTTGTGTTCCAGTTTCTGAATGAAAATTAAAGTTGTGGAATTAGCTATGCCTAAATGATGTTTTTATGTTTTTCGTGGGGGGGGGAGGCGTTCAGGAAATGTTACGTTACGTCACTGATTACGCTGTTGATTGACTTGGTAGTTAGCCTGTCCAAGCAAAGAAGACATTCTGGCAAGATAGGAAAATGACTCCAGCTCGATCAATATTGTATAAAGCTATATTTGTTCATGGGAAGCCACCATGGTAAAACATTTCTCTATTTAGCCTATAATAATATTTCACATATTGTA
>CM029554.1:32407443-32425352 GCA_017141385.1 Sogatella furcifera | reverse complement strand
TAAAAAAACTGCTTAATAAATACTTTGGTGGTTTGTCGAAGATCTTGTGAGAAATGCGATAACGTGTGATATATCTGTTCAAGCAAAGAAGACATTCTAGCAAGATGAGAAAATAACTTCAGCTCGATCGATATTGGTTCAAAATCTATATAAATTTGGTTTCAAATTGTAGGAAACATTCTGATCTACAATTTGAGACGAAATTAAAAATTTTTGACCGAGCTGGAGTCATTTTCCTATCTTGCCAAAATGTCTTCTCTGCTGGACCATAGCAATTGAAATGGTTAGGTTTAGGAGCTGGAAGTGTAACACAGTGAAACAAAAATGTTGTACGCCTAATAAAGTGTGGATGAGTCTTGAAAAGGCGCCACCGAACAACTTTTTATGATTTACTGTGAAATTTTGAGAGCATCGACAAAAACTTGTACCTACATGACATTAATATTATTGTATTGTGAGGAGGAGATTTTGAGATGTGGGCTTGTGAATTGTTTGTAACGATAACAAGTGTACTTACTTTATGACTTCATTCTATATTGATAAATTTTAATAGGAGACTCATCTTGTGATGTAAGATCTACTTTTATTCTCTTGATTCAAATCAACGTGAGAATCGTTCTAGGATTATGTTAATCATGTGGAGATTCTTCTTTTTCTTCTTTTTCTTCTTCTTCTTCTTCTTCTTCTTCTTCTTCTTGTTCTCCTCCTTTTTCTCCTTTTTTTATTTTTTTCTCCTTTTCACCTACTACTTTTCATCTTGTTTGAAAGATAGAATAAAGAAATGCCGATCATTAAACAAGACAACGTTGTCTTTCCAATTTGTCAAGAGATTCGTCTATTAAAGCTGATGCCGCCAATTTAAAAGCGATATGTCCAGAAATGGAGGTACAGCACTACAAAGTTGTAGTGAAATCTGCATATAGGTACTTAACTGGAAACCTGTTCAAAATAAGGCGACGATACTATTCCAATTTGGAGGTGAGAGAGCTAGAAGAGCAGATAGCTGAACACTGATAGATGAATATCAGTTTTAAATTAGATTAGATAGCTGTGTTGGGCCTGAATTTCAAATTTCTATGTTATTCTTTGTTGATTTTCTACTAGGCTTATAGTTTCATGCCCGGTTTTTCCAAACACACTCAAATTTGAGGGACCCTCAAGTTTACTACACTTTACTACATTTCCTATACTTATCATAGAAAATGTCAGCTGTTCATCAAAATTTGAGGGTCCCTCAACTTTGAGTGTGCTTGGAAAAACCGGGTATCAAACTACTAGAGCCAAAGATTTGAAGGTTCCTCTGTATCTTCTACGTGATGTAAAGCAACACTATTGTTTCTTTTGTATTCAGAAACATCATCTAGGCTTAGATGAATCATTTCAACTCCATTTGACCACATCAGCTGTTGTAGCGCACAAGGAGCGAAGGAGGAATGTAAACGAAAACCGCCTGAATTTTTGCCGTCAGCTGTACATTATTATCAGTAGGTACCACTGGCGGCTCGTGCCCACGAAACAGGTGAAGTGCTGTAAAGAATAGAATAGAATGAAATTTATTGTAGCCTTATCTGAGGCATCAGATAAAATACAAGCGTCAAATAACAAATACAATATTTCATACAAAGTACAAGATATTAGTAAAAACGGGCACTTCACCTGTTTCTTGGTAGGTAGCCAGTGGTAAATATCCACTTGATTTGAAACTCCTTACAATAACGTTATCGCATTGACGAGTTATTTTGAAAATGGTTCTCCCAGATGACATCCCATCATTCACTGTGGTTAAACTCGATTTTGTATTTTCGAGAGAGGACTAGCCGTTAATAGCCGTTATAAGTACAGTATAGTGCGCAATCTATCCAAGCAAGTAAAGAAGACATTCTGGCAAGATGCGAAAAATGTCTCCAGCTCGGTCAATATTGGTTGAAAAACTTAAACGTTTTTTCTAAATTGTAGGAAATATTCCGATCTACAATTTGAGACCAGATTAATAATTTTTGAACCAATTTTGACCGAGCTGGAGTCATTTTTACCATCTTGCCAGTATGTCTGCTTTGCTTTGACAAAATATACCATTCCCCACACACCTTCCCTAATCACGTCTTCAAGGAAACAGTCAATCAGTCATTCATTTAATTGGATCAATCTCCATTTCAGGTGCTCTGATTTTCATTAGAACGAACATTTCAGGCGCTAACAGACCTCACAAGAAGTGAAACTTCAACATCTAGTGAGACCGAACAGTGTAATAGCTGTTGCTTTAGTGAAACTTGAAACATAAATTAAATGCAATTGTATTCATCCAAGAGCGAACTTACTGGAGTAGACAAACTAAACAGCGCACTACTGGAATTTAATTGGCAGCCTAGACATTAGACAAACAGAACAACACTGGAATAGATCGATAGTCGAGGAATAGATCGATAGTCGATACTAAGATATCGATGGGAAATGATCGATATCTATTGTTAATTTGTGAATCAATACAAACCATATCAATAATTTGACTATCGACTATGGTATAGCTGACGCCAATAAGTTAGGCGGTTTCGTCTGTTTCTGGTACGTGATGTAACCTACTAAAAGCTGATGTGAAGCATCTATTTTCTCTTTTCATTTCAAATAATAACATAATCTTGGCATGATAGTCGAAAGTATTGATTTGTTCAAAGTTATAAAGTTATTCAGTAGTTGTGATTGTTATATTGTGGTAGCTATTCATACTGAATGAAAGAAAGAACAATTCTCATTTCTCATAGGCATATTATGAGCTTATGATTGTAAGTATGTATGTTTATAATATATGAGCCTTTAATGATCAATCTCTGGTAAAATATTTTTCAACTTGTGATGAGATTGATGATGTGATACTGGTATTCAAATATTTTTATAGATTTGTGGCTGTGAATATTGCTAAATTCAGTGTTTATCTAGAAGTTGAAATAATTTATTTCTATTTCAACAAATTCGGAGATGGAAATCTCTGTAGATAGAGCTTGATATTGTATGTTTTCAAATGCCAATAGAAGCAACTAACATGAATCGTTGTATCAAATGATTGGAACAAGGGAGATCGATATTTTTGAAATCGATGTATCGATTGATCATTGTTCTCTAGTTGACTATCGATACTTCCATAATCGACATTATTTGTACGTAAAAAAAAGATTCAGTCAGGACTGGTCTTCAGTCTTCACGTCATTTACTGTATGACTTGAGCAACTTACTACCAGAATCTAATTGGCAGCTAGAACAAGGAAAGCTACTGCATTTGATCGATGTTTCAAATGATCGATATCACCATGATCGATTGTTGAACAAGCAGTTATCCTCTACGGTTGAAATGCTCTGATTGGGAATTTAATTGGACACTAACCAATGCTCGATTGAAGTAGTCAAGTTCAAGAATAGACTGTCCAACAGAGAAGACATTCTGGCAAGATGGGAAAATGACTCCAGATCGGTCAATATTCTATCAAAATCTATAAATTTGGACTCAAATTGTACATCAGAATTTTTTCTACAATTTCAGACCAAATTGATTATTTCCGAACCAATATTGATCGAGCTGGAGTCATTTTCCCATCTTGCCAGAATGTCTTCTTTGCTTGGGCAGACTGGAAGCTAGTGACAAGTCTAATGTTAAAGTGACAAGTTTCATTTGAGACAAAGTATCAGGCCACCACCTGTTGATCGGACTTGGCAGGTTTTAAAGTCTTTCACTCACTTCTAATTGGATTTGTTTGCTTGAAATGTATCACCTAATATCTCAAGGATTACTACAATATCATTATCATTCACCTGTTCAACATTAGTTGAATTCCGATATTCTACACTATTAACTAGAGTTGCCGTCAAAAACTAAGGAAATTCACTAATGACTGTTGTCGAATACGAGCTCTCTCATAACAGTGGGCGAGCTGTCTTCATGGGTGAATAGGAATGAGAGCGACCCCAGCTACACAAATTCGTTCTCGGAGACAGCTTCAGACTGTCCTGACAGAGTTGAGCATAGATAACAGTCACTTACCAACCGCCTTTAGTTTTGCTGGCAACTGCTATACCAATACTGTTTTTTCGTGACTACGAAATATATAAAAAAATATTCATTATTAGTACAATAAGTACAAGATATTCATTTGAAATTATCTGTATCATTTTGTCGAGGAAACAATTGTCATAATAATGTTAATTCTGTGTTTTCCTACTTTGAAAGCTCAAATCAGTAGAATTCACATTAAATGAAAATGAAAGATAATGTCTAATCACGTATTGAAATAAATAAACAAGATGTCAAACCACTGATTTATTAGAAAATCGACATTCCGGATTCGGTTGTCACACCATTTGGCTTTCAATCTCTGGTAAACACAGTCACTCCAGTAAACTCTGGTCATACAGTTTACCAGAGATTGATAATGGTTATGGTGTAACAAGCAAAACCGGTATCTCGATTTTCTAATAAATCAGTGGTTTGACAACATCTTGTCTTTTCATTTATTATGGATAACTATCACAATATCACCTTCACAACTACTCAATGAGAATCACATATTTATTAGAAATTAAGATTTATACTAATGCAACATGCAGTAGAGCACCGCTGTTGGTAGTTGTTTGAACTAATCACAGTGAACGTCTGTTAGGCCATTTTTTAACATTTGTGTGAACCGCGAATCGAGGAGGAGCTTGTCTAGGCCAATGGCAGACAGACATTCACTGTGATTGGTTCAATCAGCCACCAATGGCGGTGCTCGGCCGTTAGCATAAATACTACTGCTCTTTACTTACCAGAGATTGATAATGGTAAAGCAACCGAAACTGGTATCTCGATTTTCAATGATTTTGTGGTTTGACAATATCTTGTTTTCTCATTCAATAAATAGATTACTTTCATATCACTTTAATATCTTATGTAATATCACTTTCACAACACTACTGATCAAGTAAATCAATCGTTATTGAAGAGCACAATATTGTTTGTATTGTCTACCGTGAAGAATAAGAATAAGAAGAAGAAGAAGAAGAAGAAGAAGAAGAAGAAGAAGAAGAAGAAGAAGAACAAGAAGAAGAAGAAGAAGAAGAAGAAGAAGAGAACCAGAAGAGAAGAGAAGAGAAGAGATAAAGGAAAGAATAGGAGAAAGACGAAGGAGAAGGAGAAGGAGGGAGAAGGAGAAGGAGAAATTTGGAGAAGAGAAGAGAAGAGAAGAGAAGAGAGTCGAAGATTCTAAGAAGAAGAAGAAGAAGAAGAAGAAGAAGAAGAAGAAAGAAGAAGAAGAAGATAGAAGAAGAAGAAGAAGAAGAAGAAGAAGAAGAAGAAGAAGAAGAAGAAGAAGAAGAAGAAGAAGAAGAAGAAGAAGAAGAAGGAGAAGGAGAAGGAGAAGAAGAAGAAGAAGAAGAAAGAGAAAAGAAGAAGAAGAAGAAGAAGAAGAAGAAGAAGAAGAAGAAGAAGATGATGATGAAGAAGAATTAGTTTACTAGTAGAATACTAGAGTGTGCTCTAGTACGCGTATTTGTGTTTCAATGCTCCAGTTATCATCAAATGCTCACAATCATCAACTATATGAGCAGGATCTCAATCTCAGAACGATTTTTATATTCCCAAGGTGTGTAGAATACATTTATTCTATATACCTAAATATAATATATTTATTACAGCTTGGAATATTCCAAACACAATCCAGTCAATATCTTATCAAGTAACTGCTTTAATCCATCAGCACCAACGTGAGAATTTTGTCACAGCAGTTCCAGACAAACCAGATTCGCGGTGGACAATGAACTTGATTGGGATTCCATGCTATCTCGTGCACTTAGTATTCAGGGTAAGTTCGAGTTTGAGTATTTAATAATATAAACCGCGCTCTCCGCTTTTGCAACCGGAGCACGGTCTAAATTATCTCTAATTGTCTCTTGCCAGCATCAATAACCTGTTCGCAAACACGTACCGTAGTATAGCTGCAAGGCAGGCAATCTCACTAATTATTACAATTGGCGCAATTTGACACACACAAGAACATAACCCCACACTAGAATATATAACAAAATAATGAAGAATACATGTTACATAAATGTTAGTGAACACATACATAGACATGAAAATATATATGAAGTTTTCACTAGAACTCAAAACATACTCGACAAGAAAAAATATAATATATAGTTCTCTCTAAACCTCAAAATATACTCGACAAAGTTGTTTTTCCCTATGGCTGTGCTAATTGAGAAAAAATACTGCAACCAACTTAATTATAGTCTGTCCAAGCAAAGAAGACCCTCTGGCAAGATTGGAAAATGACTCCAGCTTGGTCAATATTTCTTCAAGAATTATAAATGTGGCCTTAATAGTAGATCTAATTGTTTACTACGATTCGAGTTCAAATTGATAATTTTTGAACCAATATTGACCGAGCTTGAGTCATTATCCCATCTTGCCAGAGGGTCTTCTTTGCTTGGACAGACTATACGGTATGTACTATAAGCTGTGAAGACACCTGTTACTATGTAAAATCTATTGTAACGGCGTGTCTTATCAGCTTTCTCGAACTATATCTACTGTAGAGAATTTTTAGTTTACTTTCACTACATTGATTTATGATTTGCATTCTTGTGTTATAGTTGTTGCTGAAGGTGAGGTGTTGATTGTTGGCGGAAGAATTGGAACAAATTTTACGGCGTGTTCTCGTCTTTCAGCATGTTGGTATGGTAAGCAGAGAGTGATGAATGAATTGCGAATAGAATTTACGAATGATGATTTAAATGAATGAAAATACACGAGAAATGAATAGGAGGAGTACGAAAAGTATTTATTCAACGATTGCGTGTGTAATTCGATAAATACGAATCTATTTTGAATAAATATTCAATTAATTATATAATATTATTTTAATTTGTTGAGAAAATTTTTTTTGTTTTGTTTATAGAGTTGAGTCATGTAGAATTCAATTCAATTCCTGGAGCTTTGAGTAAACGATTCGATTTCCTCTTAATAAGAAACCGTAGATATAGTAGACCCTATATACTATATACTTAGTCTATGTGAGAAACAATAGGTGATACGAAACATGAATCTAAAGAAACTATAAAATAAAGTCTTTCAAAGCTGACGCCAAAAAGTTGGAAGGTTTCATATTTTCCTTGTGCGCTCCAACAACTGATGTCAATAATCTATTAGAGTTGTCAGATTTAACTCTATAAGTCATATTCTTAGAAGATGTTTTTTCGATCAGAAGAGACAATGGGTGCTTCAGATCAGCTGTTATTAGGTTATATCTCGTACAAGAATCACATGAAACCATCCAACTTTTAGGCGTCAGCAATGAATAATTCTCAGTTTCTCTCCGAATATTTCATGTGATACGTGTATCATTTTACGACTAAAAGTATCTTCTTCAAAGGAAATCGAAGCATGTAAAGACAATAACTATGATAGTAGACCCCAAAAATACGTCCACCAATATTGTATGATCTCATTGATGGTATCAGATAAGACTGCGGTGTTCCAGTTTCCTCAAAAAATTCGTGCAAGCTGAAAAGACACGCCATTAGAATACAATTTGCATTGAACCGGCGTGTCTTCTTAGCTTGCGCGAACTACAGCGGATTCGAACGAAAGTGACAGTTGTCGAATGTCCGTTATCCACAATCACTCCAACAGGACAGTCTTCAAGCGCTCTTCAACCGAAAAGCTGTTAAGCTGAGGTCACTCTCAACTAAATATTTCCTACAGACCGCTTGTCAACTATCCTGACAGATTTGATCATTGATAACAATCACTCGTCATCCGTCAGTCTAGTTGGCATGTGCTATACCCGAAACAAGACTGATGCTGTGTTGTATTGGTCAAGTTTGTCTATAGCTAACTGAAAATATCAAATATATCTGTAGCAAGTTTGTTCTTCTTGCGCCATATGAGTTCAGGTGGAGGTGGTTACCCTCAAGGCATATAGAAAAACGTGTATATAATAATATACAGTAGTATAATGCAGAGAGTATGTGGTTGGGGCACAGCTTGCACAATATCCGATAAGGTGCACTCTCACAACTATCGATGTCCACTTTGGCGTTATCCGAAAATCGAATTTTGCCAGTAGGCTTGACGCCTGAGGTGAGGTATATTGTGTCCAAGCAAAGAAGACCCTCTGGAAAAATGGGAGAATGATTCCAGCTTGGTCAATATTTGTTAAAAAATTATAAATTCGTTCATAATAGTAGATCAAATTGTTTTCTACAATTTGAGATAGAATTTATAATTTTTGAACCAATATTGACCGAGCTTGAGTCATTCTTCCATCTTGCCAGAGGGTCTTCTTTGCTTGGACAGACTATAACTGGGCTATACAACATTCATTCCCACTTTTTTAAGGAAGGTAGGCTATAGTGAGCGCAAACATTTAGGTGGTTATGTCTCCCTCTCTTCTACTGGATATAACCTAATAACAGCTGATGTAAAGCATCTTCGTCTCTTTTTATTTCAAAAACATGTTCTAGGCGTAGCTAAATGACAATATCAGCTGTTGGAGCGCACATGGAGACTAAACCGCCCAACTAGATCAAGTAGTTCATGATCTATCTCTATTTATTCGTTGTTTTCAAGCCAAAAACACTAGACAGTTTACTATTTTTTCATTTTATGTCACGCATATTTTCTTCAAAATTTGAAGAAACTTGCAACAAGCGAAAAATTATGAAAAGACAAAAAAAATATCAAAAGTTATCGTTTTTTGTACTAGTGATGAATAATATTTTTCAACTTCTACTTAGCTAATTATGGCTAATTTTCATCTTATATTAATCACTGTCTCAAGCTCCTTGCTAAAAATTCAGTGCTGGTAGCACGACTATTCATCTCAGACAACATAACGCAATGAAGTATTATTAAATTCAGCCTCAATCTTCGGTATTGGCCAAACTTCCGGCGATTTGTTTTAGAAAAGAGAACGAGAGTCCTGCAATTAGTTTGAGAAGAACATATATCGTTGTAAGAAATATGTTCCACGAATTCTACCGACAGATTTTCACCGCGAATATTATATTCGAAGAGAGTTAAGTAGTTTCTGAATGCGGTGTTATGTATGTTGAGAACCCCATATTAACTCGCTTCTGCAGGCTAGATTAGCATGAAAACATAGATTAATCATCCAGTATGCAGTATTATTTGTACAGTATTAATATTAATATGGTCAACAAGATATAGCTGACGCCAAAAAGTAAGGCGGTTTCGTCTGTCTCTTGTTCTTGATGTAGCCTACTAACAGCTGATGTAAACCATCTATTGTCTCTTCTGATTTCAAAAGCATCTTCTAGACATAGCTATGACAACTCTAATGGACAATATCAGCTGTTGAAGCGCATAAGGAGCTGACGAAACCGGCCAACATTTTGAATGTGTAACTGACAACAAAATGTTCCATTACTGCCATAAAATTAATTTGTGGTATTTTCTTATCCTGCATACCTTGGTACAAAATGAATTGCAAGTTTAATTTTTCAATTTGCAGGTTGAGGAATATGAGTAGATTTTATTTAGTGAATAAGGCCGGTATTACACGATAATAGTTCTATGATCATATGATTCATATCTGATCATATGGAAAGGGATGAAAATATGAATTCGTATTTCCATCTCTTTCCATATGATCAGATATGATCATAGTACTATTATCGTGTTTCGTGTAATACCGGAGTTGGATCATTTTATTTCACCTCTCTGAAGTGTGGTGTAGAGGGGACGTTCACGCAGACCTCTCTCAGATTATCCTGGAAGATCTGAGCACAACACTAATTCGCCATGCAACGAATTGAATTGAGTATGAATTCCTATAAGTTGAAGGATCGTTATAATCTGAATGATTTGGAAGTGGATTTTATTTTCAAGTGATTTTCGACTCAAGTAGCCCAAGTGCGCCTTTGCATGTTTCACAATTAATATTGAACTGCCAAAAAAGTTTGTCGATTTTAGCTGAAGTTCAATAATTGGCAGTTTTATTCAAACTCTATCATTTCTCAACCAATTATCTGAAATCTGAAATCAACGATTCAAAGTTGATGGTCAATTATTACCAATTTTAATTGAGCCATGTCTCTACCATGTCTGGAATTCTACAAAATCCATGATTCTCAGATGTAATTTATTATTCAAATTTGAAGTTGAATTTTTTTAATGAGAAATCTCTCAACCAATTATTATTCATCCGAAATCCATGATTCTTGTTTGTTGAGCATTTTGCCAATATCATGTTTTCTGTAGTCCAACCTAAAGTTCACTCTCTCTTTCTTCTTCACACTCTTTCTCTCTCTGCCACACCCTCTCTCTCATTACATCGCACGCAAATGATTTTGATCATTTTGTCTCACTCTCTCTCAATCACTTTCACCCTCCCTCACTTTCACCCCCATTCTCTCTCACTCTATTTCTCTCTCTCATTCTCTCAATATCTCTCATCTTCTCACTCTCTCTCTCTCTCTCTCTTATCATTTATTTTTCTCACTAACGATAAGACCTCTACTCCACTCGTGTCGTGTCGCACTTGTGCTTTGAACGCAGAATTTGTGCAATCTCGGTCAATATTGGTTCAAGAATTATCAATTTGATCTCAAATTGTAGGAGACAATTTGATCTACTATTTAGACCACATTCATAATTCTTGAAGAATTATTGACCAAGCTGGAGTCATTTTCCCAACTTGCCAGAGGAAGGATCTTGTCTTCTTTCCTTGGAAAGCCTTTAATAGGTTACATCAAGCACAAGTGGCAGACGATACCGTCTAACTTTCTAGTGTCATTTATACTGTAATCAACTGCTTAAAAATATGATAAATATTCCGAGACAACCCTGAATGGCGCGTCTCTTATGACGTCGGATTAACACTGGACAAATCACAAATTGCAGAAAAAACTGGAAGTGAACGGTAGTGTGTACGCCAACGAAAATGACGGGTGTCAAGTGTTTTTTTTTCACGATAGCTCTCTCACGACAGTCTGGAAGCGATCGACCATAGTGATACAATTCAACTAAGGTCGCTCTCAACGTGTTTTGCTCTTGCAGACCGCTCACCGACTGATTTGAAAGAGCTGAGCCTTGATCAAAATCATTCGCCAACTGCCAGTTAGTCTGAGGTTTGCCGTAGTTGTCCCAATGTTTTCTGCAGTTTAGCTACAGTCTGTTCAAGCAAAGTAGACCCTCTGGCAAGATGGGAGAATGACTCAAGCTCGGTCAATATTGGTTCAAAAATTATAAATTCTATCTCAAATTGTAGGAAATAGATTGATCTACTATTAATGCTAAATTTATAATTCTTGAACAATTATTGTCCAAGCTGGAGTCATTTTCCCATCTTGCCAGAGGGTCTTCTTTGCTTGGACAGACTACATTGCCTTGGACCGTTTTAATGCCTTGTCATTAGGATACTGATTGAGTAAAATTACTAAATTTCATACATGTTGCTACTATTGATTGTGTGTATTGTGCAGAATTTATTTCCAACTTCATGTACTGTAACTGTGCCAGCTCAAAACATACATGGTTTGACTTCGTACAATGTTGATTGTACAGTTTATATACATTATATTTATTGTCATTGTATATGCAGTGCACATAATTATATCCTATGTGATCGATATATACATTTAATGGCTATACATACATATATTTCACCTAACCTACAATTATTTTTGTGAGGTGGTATTGGACCAGATCCAATTGACTGAAATGGTGTTTAGTAGATAATTCACGGTGATCGGGTACATCTCAATCATATATTATTGCTGATTAATACGAAATACCGTGTCTAATTTGAAGTGTGATATACCACGGATTCATATACAGCATTCAATGTCCTTGAAGTATTGAGACTGTAAACATTCGGGATAATTGGTTGAAAGGGGGTTAAATTGAAATGCTTCCAATTGAACTGAAACTTGGTCGACAACTTTCTCATCAATCAACTTTTTCAATACAAGGTAATTAACTGGAAGATTGAGATTCAAGTAGATAAATGTACAGTAGTCAATATGTTGTTATAAAAATTCAAGGTTCCAGCCCAAATTTTGGGCTACAATAGTGTAGAGTGTAGGAATAGGATTAACGATTCACCATCAATGAATGGATTATATATATTTTTTTTCTGTGAGGGTGATGCCCACATGGGCTCTTGGGCCTGTGCGTGGGTAATGGGAAGGATGATGATGAGAGATGAATGGACCTACTGCTTTAGGTGGGTTCCGAACCACCGGGAAGCGATTTTTGAGGCTCATAAATTGAATTCAGAGGAACCGGTCACCATTACAACGGTGGTGGTAGAGGCACGTCGCTTATCTAATCTCACCGATTAGACGCTCTCTACCACTGGGACAAACCGCTTCCCTAGCTTCCCTATTATAAATATGAAGTTAACAAAAGTGATTTCCAAACTGGAAAAAATTGATATTGTTACAAAGTTGCGAAATTTCAATTGCAGCCTAACATTATTGGAAAAGTACAGTAGTTTGAATATTCAGTTCGCAATTCCTTTTACCACACGTATTAAGCCTATTAGGCTACAATAATCATCTTGGCTACAGCTAGGAAAGTTGAGCCTCCACAATACAAAAGCAAATTTCCAGTTTGAAGTGTGTTTAAAAAAAAAAAATATTTTAATCAATTCATTCAACACTATCCCAATCAATTTACAACTCATTAATTATTCCATTCACAAATTCAATTGTACGATACGCTAATTGGATTATGATATTTCAATATTATGAAATAAATCATTGATATCCTAGGTGTTTAAAGCATGTGTGTGTACTGTGTATCCTTAATTATTACGATTTGAAACTGATGTAAAAAATTGCGGCCATACTTTTTCAATTGTACGTGTCGCACAGCTCCAATATTGTACTGTGTCGGTGGTTGGATTATGAGATTACAAAAATATGAAATAAATATTATTAATATCCTTGGTGTTTAAAGCATGTGTGTACTTAATTACGATTCGAAACTGATGTAAAAATTGCGGTCATAATACGCAGTTTATCATGTCAATGCTCTGTTAATTTATCTCGTAATATTCTCTAAACCATCGATCAAATCCAATGCATTTCTTCGAAAAAATGATCCAGCAGGTAACTTAGCAATAACAATTTAGCCTGGTTTTTACTCGTATTTAATTTTTTCAGCACTCGCTGCTGGAGTTTACAGACATGTTTGCTAATTAGTGATGACCGTATATTGGAACTTTAATGAGTTGCGAAAAACCAGACAAGTCTACAGCGCCAAACAACAATCGATAGTCGAAAGTGGACAGTCGATAATCGGTAATCGATAGTGAATCGACAATCAATAGTCAGTCAACAATCGATAGTTTAATCTTCTAAAGTAGAAAACTTTAATGACTTCAGAAGTTACGAGTCATGGGGATCAAAGTCATTATTGGCATATTCTCCTGCATTTCTTATTACTTCATGTAACCCTTTACCAATCGATGTTCGATGACCAACAGTCGAGAATCGATATGTTCTATAGTCAATAGTCGATAATCGATATTCAGTACTCGTTAGTCGGCAGTTCAATCTTCTTCATCTGAAAACACATCAATGAAGTCTGAAGTTAGCATGTCTTGCATTAGTAAATACTTTATGTAACCCTACTGCAATTAGATAACTGACCGATACATCAATGACTGGTGACCTAATGATTCTGGACCTGATTGAGTACTGAGATGAGTAGCTATTGCATATATAGTATATTGCAAAAAATTGGGATTAAATCACAGAGCCATCTTTGTAGAAGGTATGGTATCGACATAGATTGCGGAAAATTATTGATTTCACTTGGCTTTATAACTTCAATAAGCTGTGAGTCAAATTAGGTAACTTTATTGATAAATATAGATATGAATAAGAACAATATTGATACATAGGATTTGTACCAAATTCCTTGTTCAATGTAGACTTTTCAAAAAGATTGTTTAAAATGATACATGTAACATCTTGAGGAATATTTCAATTTTTTAATGAAATTGAACAGTCAACTTTAGAACATTTTGCCGGCCAAGTGGTCTGGGGCGTTACAACCTTCAGTCCGCTAGCGCTACCCGGTCGTGGGTTCGAATCCCACCAGAGGCATGATCATTTATGCACCTCATAAATCACCCTCGCACACTCCATTACCCACGCACAAGTAAATTGGAATACTTATGTGGGCATCATACGCAGCAAAAAAAAAAAAAAAAATTAATGGTATTCAGTGAGTTATGAGTTTTTTAGTACAGGACTTATTTTTTCCTATTGATATTATCATGAATACCATGTAATAAGAAATTGAGCAGAGAAAATTGTTACAAAGTCAATTAATATTTCATATCACGCAATAGTACTAATAAAACATTCTTATGATGTATGTAAACACAATAAATGTAATCTTATGAATGTAAAACATGCAATGAAGTTTTTCATTACAAAAATCTTTTGAAATTCTCTTTTTTTTTAAATGTGAATTTTGAATAACTTCAAAATAATTAATGCTTCTTTTCTCAACAAGTAACTCTGGAGAATGGTCAACATTTGATAGCAACCTTACAAAATTGAATGGGATGACCACCAAAATTTGATGGGAGATCGTCGTTATCTGAGTCCTCCAATAACGTTGACTCCCACTCCCAATAACATCAGCCAATAGAATACCAGCCAATCAGAGTGAGGTGCATTCAGCCCGCCTTGAAAGCTCTCTTGCACTGCGATTGGTTGTCGCACTAGCCCCACCTCCAACTAGCCACGCCTTCAGCCAATCACAATCGAGCCATGCAGCTCTCTAGTTTGCTCAAAGATGGCTTCGATCACCTATTAATGTTTCGTAATCTGATACGATTACTAGTTTCTTTGAATTACATTGATCGTAAGCTGTAATCTTGAACTTGGAATAATTAATTACCAAATTATTTTAAAAATTGAAATGGAATAATTTATGGAATTTCTTGGCGGGGAGACGATAGCTAAGTAGATTCTTATATATAGTTTCCACTATAGGCCAATAGACTATGTATTTGGTTGAATAACTCACTTATATTCTGGAAACAGTTTCGATTCGACCTTCAATTGATTGGATTCAGTAAAAACAATAGATTAAAAATATTTTCTGATTTCAAGAATATTGTTTTAAGTTCCAAGTTCATTATAGTCGGCGCAATTTAAGTTGACGAAATCCCTCTCCACCCGAGAAATAGCTACGTAGTCATTTTGCGTGAAATTGAAACCTCTCCCAACGCAAACACTTTCAACTGAATGTTAAAAGTGACAGCGTAGCTTCGGAAAAATCACGCGGTGATGTAAAACTCACTATTTTTATGATAAACCAGCTGTTTGCAGCTTGAATATCCAAGTCGATTAGCTTCAATAACTCCAATCTTCAACATACAATGATATAACAGCACATACCGCTCTCCTTACTTTAAAACTCTTGAGAGGCCAAATTACGATCTTTCGACTATTTTCGACATTTTGAAAAATAATTTCAATTGTTTTTGAACAACTTTCTCGCTTTCACCACCCACTTATCTTCTCAATCAAAAAAGTTTCTAGATCATCGAAAATTTCATGTTTTCTGTTCGAGTAGATTCGACATTGACAAACATATTCATTAATTGAAACTTATTGGTTGAATATAGAAAATTCAAAAACCATTAGAAAGCTCTAATTCTCCTTTTCATTTTGATATAAAAAACTTCTGCCCAATCCTTCTACCCAGGAACTCTTTTAATAGTACTGGCATGTCAAGGATAAAATTCTACGTCTATAAATGGGGTTTAATCGCGAATTTGAAGATGTTCCAATCTCACACAATCTGGCAACGCAGCTATTTCCCGAGTGAAGAGAAAAACAGTCAACTTAGATTGCGCGGACTATAAGACACTTGAGGTTCCATAATATCATAGAGGATTGAAAGATGAAGATGAAGATAAAAATGGAGATGTAACCAAAGTTGATTTTCATGAATCAACTGTAGAAATTGATTTGATTAATCAAACACAATGAAATAAATGGGAGTCAAAGAACATGAATTAATGAAGGTATCTCCATCTTTATTTTATAAAGCACTATGAAGGCATCCTTAGGGCCGGTTTCTCCAAAATAGTTAATCTGAATTTTGGATTAAACCATCAGCTGGCTCAATTGAAACACAAGTTAATAAAAGTGACCATACACTGACAGCTGATAGTTTAAACTAAAATTTCAGTTAAACGTATTTGGAGAAACCGGCCCTTAGTGATGATAAAATGTGGGAGATCGATCGATCGGAGTTTATGAGAATGGAACAGACCAATAATAACAATAGAATATTAATTAATATTGGGAATACATTTTACAAAAGTTGTTAACTATGTTTGCTTAATGTTTTCCTTAACTTCAACGTCATATTCTATTCTGTCATCCAGTGTACTGAGTTTGATGAATGAGCTACAAATTTCCAATTCGATCATTCCATTGAAATCAAATTAATAATCACTCATCAAAACTAGAACGAGGAGCGAGATAAGATCGTGCATGATGACACTTATTGGCTTATCAACATCAAAATATTGCTGGCGGGAAATTTAAAATTCAAATCAATTTGTGAATGGGCGGACGGCGAGGCGATCTAAATCTAAAGGCCTAAAAAATAAGTCCAATAGCCAGAGATGACTACATCTGGTTTGGAATTCGATTGCAACCGCCAAAAGAATATTACGCTTGAAACCGGTCTATATAGAATACAGATTATTAATTGGACGCTGTCCACTATATCTATATCTGTCGTGGATACAATTTTGGCTTCGAACATAACATACACTATACCTGTAGCTACAATATAAATAGATATAGAATGGTTAAAATAAATCAAACAACTTGTTGCATACACTATATATTGTTCCTTGATACACTTTTTATAACATCTATATCTATCATGGATACACTTCATGTTGTTTAGTTTTGAACCTGGACTATATACTTATAGTTACAATATAAATATGTGTTTTTCACCATGAATATAGGTATACAGTGGTTGGAATGAAGCAAACAAAGTTGTTTGAGAGCATAGGCTATTTATCAATGAACTTATTGGCTATGTTAGCGCCCACTACATGGCTGCAGAGAGTGGACTAGTAGGCTTTAGGCTTCAGACTCAGCCTAATCAAATCCACCTGCTCTGAAACGGTTATGTGAGAAATTAGGAAATCCTCCAATATCGTGTATGATCTCTTTTTCTCTCTCTTTCACTCCCTCTCTCTCATTTTCTCACTCAGTCACTCTATCTCTCTCCACTAAAGTTCTTAATCTTTTTACACTCTTCAAGTCTGAGCACGTTGGTCTTCTTAACGGAATTCAAATTTTATTTGTACTCTTTTCTCCAATTTTTTAATCTAAAAAATTGTACTTTGTAATACAGTACATGACGATGATTGATGTGGAATTGTAAGGTGAATAAATCAATCTAGATTACTGGAGAGTATTCTGGTTCCATAAATTTCCATCATTCTCAATATTTTAATTACAGAAGAACGCCGATTAACCGAATGGCCAATTATCCGAATAGGTCTTAAGCATAGTAATAAATTGAAAACCACCGTTTTGACATGATCGTAGCTTTTCTTACTTTTTTCGAATTGTACTTACTGCACTATAGTTTTGTACAGTTTGTTTTGCTTTTCATATTAATTTTACATTTATTCCAAGCTTAACACATTGTATTTCTTTGATACAATTCCATGTCCAATTACACGAATTTTTGCTTATCCGAATTGAACCCGGTCCGAATTAGTTCAGATAATCGGCGTTCTTCTGTATAATTTCTTATGATAAATTAAATGAGAGCTCCAAATTCATTCAAGAAACAGGAGAAAAAAAAGATCTTGTGATTTTGTGAGGTTAACTGGTGAAATAAAATAGAAATA
>CM029554.1:32332519-32406943 GCA_017141385.1 Sogatella furcifera | reverse complement strand
TTAAACAATAATGTTTGCAAGTTATTCCTGTATCTTTTTTCAATTAAGTAGTAGAGCCTTTGAAATATTTTTATGTGACTTTCATCGTTTAGGAAACGTTAATTTTCAGAATTTTAAATAACAGTTTTAAAAGTTTGAAAAAGTTTTAACGTTGAAAAAAATTGAAATTGTGTTCAATATGAACTGTATTTTCTTCCAAATTTGCTGATGTGTTTGTTGAATTAGAAGCTCAATATCAGTTTTCAAATTTCAAAATGAATGAATAATAAAAAATGAATCAATATCCATTGAGCAGTTAATGAAAAGAACAACATTCCTGCATGGAATGCCAAGCTTATTGCATGATTCAGTCGCAAATTGCATGATGCATGAAATCATACCATACGAATATTCTATATCAATAATAATATCATATTGTATTGATATTCTATCAATAATCTATTCTTCACTCTTGAAATTCTATCAATATCTTTCTCCTAAAAAATATTCTTATGGCTTTTAATGGTGGTGAGACCCTTACGGGTAGTTCCACCTCGCCAATGTTCTCCTAATAGTGAACCATGATCTTTCAGGCTGAGGCCGCACTGCCGGTGGGTAGAGCCTGGAGGGTGGAGGGTAGTTGGTAAATCTATAGAACAGGTACACCGTCCACAGTAATACTTTGTATGAATGGTATGTGTTCAGCCGCCATCTTGAAATTCTCAAATATGGACAACATAACCTCAAAAAACAGTATGACGTCATACCATTCATACAATGTATTACTGTGGATGGTGTGTATGTTCTATAGATCTACCAACTACCCTCCACCCTCCAGGCTCTACCCACCGGCAGTGCAGCCTCAGCCTCAAAGCATGAACCATAAAGTTATCAGCAATAAGATGAATTTTCAGATAAAAATTTACTCGAGAAATGTTCATTGTCTATTTTTATACAAAATAAATTTCATCCAATAACATAACATTGAAATGGGGCTGATTTTCAAGGTATAGTCTGTCCAAGCAAAGAAGACCCTCTGGCAAGATGGGTGAATGACTCCAGCTTGGTAAATATTTGTTCAAGAATTATAATCGTGGTCTTAATATAGTAGATCAAGTTTCATCCTAGAATTTGAGATCAAATTGATAATTTTTTAACAAATATTGACCGAGCTTGAGTCATTCTCCCATGTTGCCAGAGGGTCTTCTTTGCTTGGACAGACCACACTTATACACCAGACATGAACTATTATAATTATAACGCAGTAAAACATGATATGGATATTAAACTTTACACTTAGGGCTATTTAAAATAATTGATAGATAAAATGAAATAAATCAAATACCCCTTTTCAAGAAGTTTGAAAGTTTTATTTTTACATTTTTATTGTGTAAAGATGATAGTTTTAAAGTTTTTTAAAAAAGTATTTGATTTATTCCATATTATCTATCATGATATGGATGTCAATAAGAGTGAGTCGATTGTCACTTACCCATAGTCCAGTCAAATTGAGCAAAAAAGGTAGGTAAAAGTTGGAGGCCCAGCTGAAAATTTACATTTACATGTATTATCAGAAAATTATGCTGAATTACATATCCTGACTTTGAGTCCTCAAGAAGTAAGTTATGTGTGAGCTATGGCAAAAACTGGAAAATTTACCATCAATACATTCATTTCGAGGATTATAATACTATTGTGGTCGGACAGAAAATTTCATGTGATATCATTTTTGTAGAGGATTGAATTTGAAAGAGATTTAGTAATGATTTCAATTAATAATGATCACAGTACCCTTTTCAATTATAGAAAAAAATTGAAATGGATACTGTGATTATTAACTGAAATAAAATAATAAAGTTAGAAGATCAGTACAGTAGCCCTAAGATAAAGGAAAGACCAATTTCAAAACTGTATCAATAGAGTCTGACGAGTGCCAAATGTGAAGTAAAATAATAGGGGTTTCATAAAGGGTTTCTATAATTTTTCTATAATGGGTTTCATTTTTTTGTAGTATGACGTTGATTATTTTGATCGATTGGGATAGATTTTGATGTGTAGATTCCCAATACCAGTGATGCCAAAGGCTGTTGAGTGTAGACCGAGATTTTTAGAGGAAATCTCCCTCTTCCAATTGATTAGAATAGTCTGTCCACGCAAAGAAGACCCTCTGACAAGATGGGAAAATGACTCCAGCTCGGCCAATATTGGTTTAAAAATTATTGATTTATAGGAAACATTCTGATTGAAATTTTAGACCAAATAAAATATTTTTTGAACCAATATTTACCGAGCTTGAGCCATTTTCCCATCTTGCCAGAGGGCCTTCTTTGCTTGAACAGACTATACTTGCTATAACTTACGGCTTTTGAATCGCAGACGCGTTTCGAGCACTGGTGTTCATTCTCAGCGCTCCTTGCTAAGACTCCACGATCGATTCACCTTCTTTGTGCTTATAGAAACACAAATCGTAGAATGTATCATATTCATAAGTAAGTATTTATTTCATTGTATCATCAAATAATATTATTTTTTGAATGGACATTTCATTTTATATACAATAGAAATTGAACTGTGAGCACATCAAGAATATTGTATGAGATATGATAAATGTATTTACATTGGATTGGATTGAATCTATTATGAAGCATTCAAGGTTAATCGTAACTTGATTATTGTAATTATTTTTAATCTATAAAAACAAAACTGAGGAACTGTATATAATCAAGTCTATAGACTTTGTTACATCCCATCACAAAGAAGAAATTGATTATAAAGTCTATAAACAAAACTATATGGCTTAGCTTCTAAAATAAGAGATGCAGTAGGCTAGTATGCAAAAATGATGGAGAGTCGAAAAAGTATATAATATATACTATACATATTATGATAGGGCTAAAAATACTCTAGCCACTAGGCCTATTTATAATATGTATTATCTTATGTATCACACATTCCAATACCAAAAGTAAAATATAATCCAGACTGCTTGAAGTCCAGTAATTCTCAGAAGACAGAAGACCAATTTCCAAACCAATTCATTTGGGTTTCAACCAAAATAATTTGAACTTATTTAATTATCAACAAAATTCATTGGAATTTGAATTATCGAAACCAATTCCATGACCACGTATTTTATTTATCGATCATTACCTACTTTAGGAATCTACTTCAAGTACGGTACTGTACTGATTTTCTTTCTATTATTTAGTGTTAAAAAATACAAGGTAAAAATTGATAAAAATCATTCTCTGCCAACAATACAATTTATTGCTTGAAAAAACTGGAATGAAAATCATCAAGTCCAAATGCAATAATTTTTAAATTAATTCAATAACAACAACTGATAGGAATGAAGTAAGTGGTTCATTTCAACGTATTATGACCATGACCAGTTTTAGACCATATAATAGTTGACTATTAGGTATGAAATGAGATGAAAATACATAATAATTTACTATTCCATCAATTCATATAATTTAATATGATAAAACAGCTATTATGGTCTAGTATCAACCCTATTACATTGTCATACTTACAAAATCTTAAATTTTTCCTTGTTTTCTAGGGCTACTATATCAATGTAAGTTATATGCTTGTTATTAATAAACACCTCAAAATCTCATCTATTGTTGAATTTATCCAATGAAATGCTTCTGCGATGCTCAATCTATTATTTTTGTAGGCGAACAACAAGTTCTTCTCAAACAAAGTCGCTAAACACAGTAAAAACACATTACAATTTAATCTTTATTGCGTCTGCAGATTATTTATTACAACAGTTTTTTCTACAAATGTTAGCTACCGTCTCACTTCCAGAAACTATATTCAAGGTAAGTTTTAGTCTAGAAGATTTTTTCATAATAAAAATTTCAGCCTCAAGATTTACACGCATCACAAGCTCCACTAGCTACTGATGAAGAATGAACTTTTTCAACAACTTTCAAATTTTTCTCCGATTTATATTTCTGACAAGTTTCCGTCAGATTTGTCTCCACACTGTCAGTTTTCTTGTTGCATTGCACCAATTTATCCTCGGTTCCTTTCACACTTGGTTCTTCCACCACTTCCATTTCTTCCCCTCCTTCATTCGTCGCTATCTCGGTTTCTTCGGGTGCAATTTCTTCAATTCCTTCTTCCTCAACTGCTTCCTCCTTCACAATTTCCTCTGTTTTGACATTCTTCTCATTCTTATTTTTCGCCTTCTTGTTGTCAATCTTCTTATCAACGTACTCCGTTGCCTTATTACCTTGCTTCTTATCCTGTTTTATTGATTTCTTATTGACAAATTCGTTGTTTTTCTTTTCTTTGTTGTCGTTTTTTGTGTTCTTCTTTGTCTGTTTCGTGTACTTGACCTCCTCCTTTTTGTTGTATTTCTCTTTGCTGTTGCTTATGTCACGTACTTTCCTGTAAAAATAAAATGGAAATTATTTTCATTAAAACATTTAATATTATTGCATGAATATAATCAAGTGATTTATTTGATTATTACATAGGTGTGACAGTATCTCTCTAGCTGGAATAAGCTAATTGAGGGATATATTCTATCACATTCCATATAACAATCAATATTTAACTATATAAAACAATAAGCCTTTTCTTTCTTACCAATGTGTTTTTGCCAATAGATTAATAAATAAATATGGTACCTAACAAAAATTATTATTTAGTTCCATTGATCGATCTGATTATATTTCTTAATTTTTGTAACTGATTGTTCGCTTTGTCTATTGTACGGTACCATAAAAACTTTACGGTACTTGATAAGCGACAATTCTACACTAATATTAACAAGGCATTACTTTGGGATATCTCAGATATCATTCACAATAGTAAGTAAACTTGTAAAAAATATTATTCTTCTTCAATAATATTATTATGATCACATACTAATTATAGTGATTTAGATTTTCTAAAATGAAAATCCCTATAATGATAGGTAACGAACCATTCTATACTCATATTAACAAGGTATTACTTCGGGATATCTTAGATATCATTCAAAATAATAAGTAAACTTATAAAAAATATTATTCTTCTTCAATAATATTATTATGATCAGATACTAATAGTGATTTAGATTTTCTAAAATGAAAATCCCTATAATAATAAGTAACCAACCATTCTACACTCATATTAACAAGGTATTACTTCGGGATATCTTAGATATCATTCACAATAATAAGTAAACTTATAAAAATTATTATTCTTCTTCAATAATTATTATGATCAGATACTGTAAAGGGGTTTTCATTCTAGAAATCCTAAATCACAAGGTAGTACTAACTTATCCAAAATAAAGAATTCATGATAAGCTGATATCAATAATATTCATAACAGAAGTCCATATTGATATTCTTGTGCTCAGGTGCTTCATAAGTGAGTTAACCTTAACCCCACATTGAGCTTATTGAGTGATCGGATATTGGTGCGATCAAGACGAATAAAATTTAATAAAAATACAGTGTTTGATAGAGCAACGCACATTTTTTAGCTGATAAAAAATCAATCAATTAGCTGAAAAAATAAAGCTAAACGGTTGTTTAGCTAATAAACAAATGTGAATGATTCACATTGCTCATTACAATTCCATGTTTCATTTATTGCAACTCTTTGGTCTTGGCTTCACACAAGCCTGCCCACTCGTGAAACTAACTTATGGAAAACATGGTAGGTATAATATACCAAAATAGAGGAGGAAATACTCCAGAAAGAAGAAAAATGTTGGATGAAACAATCTGAACATTATTGTTGGAGATACAGTATCAGTTGAGATGATATCATCTTTGGGTTTCATTGGAGCATATATACTTCATCATACAGTAACTTACATAATAATGAAAAAACGCACAATTCTCTGTTTCAAATTAATATAGATGTGATGGTACTTTTTATTTAAAATAATAATTATCAAAGTAGCCCATAAATCAATCAATGAAACACTGAGAGGTTTTTATATTGAATGGTATAATTTATTATCATTATTATTATTATTAATTATAATAATAATAATAATAATAATAATAATAATAATAATAATAATAATAAGGGTATAATATTGACATTCTTGCGAGTCTTTTCATTTTACATTATTGTATTTGCCTGAGCCTGAATAATTGGATGAGAAAATATTATATTAATCGACCGACATTGTATTTCTCAATAAAATGCTTTCAGTGATTTGAAAGTCATGACCATACACGAACGTCACCAACTATATAAGGTAAGGATCTCCAAATATTTCAATAGATATAGAAATAGATAAAAAAATTATAGTTCACTACTCTTCATAGATTCGAAGGCTGTGTTTCGAACCTCACAATAATAATTGTTGGAGAACAAAATAACAATTATATTGGAGAACAACTCATCTATATAGCTCCCAAGATCATGAATAACTTTCCTAATAATCTCACCATTAGCCAACATTGACTTGAATATGTTCCAGCAAATGCGAAAAGTTGGATAATCCAGACATATTATTTCGACATTAACATTCCATAAACCAGATCTCTTCCTCAGATACAGATACTTATCAGGCTTAACTATATTTCTACTACTGTATATTCTCTAATTATTAAAATTTAGAATAGATATTATAGAATATTTTGGAATTTAAGAATAACTGACTGGATTTCTCATGAATCCTCACGACCTCACATGAACATGAAAATGACAAAGCCTATTGTAAAACTTTCACTTAATGGTCAATAAAAATATTCTTTCTTATTCTATGTTGCTCTCTTTGTTATGAAAATTCAGTTTTATTTGCTATGATTCCTGCTACTCCTACTGGCAAATTTACTTGTGCCAATAGCATTCCTCTTTAATTCAATATACCGTATTTCAGTGCAAAAGTCCATTTAAAATTGAAAAGTTCTGTTCTTAGTTTGAATTTTTTATTTGGCTGTATTATTGTACTGTATTTTAGGAATTTATAGTATCTGTATTGAATGCACATCAAGGTTATTAGAAACCTTGTCTCTAAAAACTTTGTATGCACATTACTTGAGTTTAAAACTATCTTGCTTCATATATATCTTGTTTGTATTTTCAAAATCTCGAATCTAATAACCTACATCTTAAACCTTTATCATCATCATTCATCATTCTTTGCTTAAAATACTTGGAAATCAAGTCGCAATTGTAAAGAAAGAATAAAGAATCTTTGTTTCCCACCTTGGTTTGCCATCTCATTTGTCTCGGTAATAATTTATTTTTGAATTTGGATTGAAATAGATCATAAAGTACCTACCTGCTATTCTCCTTGTTCTGGCCAGATTTTGCCAGCGACTTTTCTTGCGATCTGCCATGCTTCTGTTTATTCTTTTTCGCTTCGACTCCATTTTGTTCGGCAAGAATCACTACCACAGCAACCAGCACCAGGAATTGAATCCACCTGCCAGAAAATTCAGAAAATGAGTATGAAAGAAGGAAACTGGAAAAGTATACTAGGCCTATCACAGATTTGTGTTCTTTATCGAATGGAATATCAATGGAAAAATGGAATATCAATTTCAAAATCAATCACAAGAATGGAATTTATCGGAATAAATAACCACAAATCAAAATATTAATTTTCCATTGTCGTCAGGGCAAGGCCAGTATTAGTCTGTCCAAGCAAAGAAGGCTCTCTGGCAAGACGGGAAAATGACTCCAGCTTTGTCAATATTTTGTTCAAGAATAATAAATGTGGTCTTAATAGTAGATCAAATTATTTCCTACAATTTGAGATCAAATTGATAATTTTTGAACCAAAATTGACTGAGCTGGAGTCAATCTCCCATCTTGCCAGAGGGTCTTCTTTGATTGGTTATACTATACATGGTAATATTTCTTTGTCACTTAAGAGTGGGTGGTAGTAGAAGGTATTTGCCTAACATCAGGATCAATCCCCATAAGAACAATGTAATTTTCATCAATCTCTTGGAGCAGATAGAGCCTCTATTTATGGAAAGAATTTCACGTTCTTTATCTCATTGGAAAGAGAATTCAATTCTCCAGGCTAACCACTCTTCATTTTTTTAGTTTATTTTGATAATTATATTGTATAAATAATTAACTATGGAAGTATTGAACTCTTATTATTAGAATAAAATTATAATCAAAAAATTGAAAAGTGGAGCGCCTGGTTAATTCTCTTTCCAAGAGATTGGTAAAAATTACATTGTTCCTATGGGATATAATTCTGCTGTTCGGCAGTTTTCCGTCCTCCATCACCCACCCTTAAAAATGGATTGATATTATAATTTACATTTACATATACCTGTATAATAGAAATTTATTATTACCGTATTAAGTTTAGTAAAAAGGTGAAAATAGTCGAGTTAAATAAAAAACAATAAGTAAATAAGAGTTTAAACCAATAATAGAAAAGAGTTGAAACCCATCAATAATCATGATTTATTCAATAATACATTATTAAAAGTGCGTACAGCCTGCTACTCATCTACCAATTCATACTACAGTCCAAAACCAGATTATGTAAAAACTTAACATCACAAATTTTCACTCCAAATACATATTCGCCTTGAACAAACTAGATTTTTGAAATAATTTCACTTTCAATTTCACAAATCAATGATTTTGATTTTTTAGAACTCACTTCAAAGATTTCGAGCTATATGAAAACAAAAATGGTACCTAATAAAAATACATTTTCAGATAATTTGTATTCAATTATCCATGTTTATCATGTTGTGCTGCTGTTATTAATTACCGTGAGATCTCCTAATCTACGTATCTATTAAATCTCTTCTATTTTTCCTTGAATATAATCGAATTTATTATGAAATATTCAATTGGAATGGAAAACATTACCTGACAATTTCCATCTGTTAACTATAGTGGAATTACTAGTAGAAGCAAGATTCAATATTTCTAAATCCAACACTTCTATAAAGCTATATAATAATAATAGTGATAATAATAATAATAATAATAATAATAATAATAATAATAATAATAATAATAATAATAATAATAATAATAATAATAATAATAATAATAATAATGATAATAATAATAATAATAAACCAATTATGTTATTACACTGAACTGGTCTTGTTAACAATTTTATTCTTCCTTGCGCATATTTTGAAATCTTACAACAATAAATTAATTTGAATTGAAGCAATATGTTTGTCCAAGGCTCAATGTCCTTTCAAGAAGATAGCCTACATTAAATAAAATACTCAAGAACTAAAAACATTCAATGTGATACGGTACCTGTATCAAATGAAACAATCGAATTTCAAATTCTCACATCATATTGAGTGCTATTAATCGTACGTACCCTGTAACTAATTGTATCCGATGAACTTTAATAACTTCTTGAAAGCATCCTCTTAGGGCCGGTTTCTCCAAATATGTTTAACTGAAATTTCAGTTTAAACTATCAGCTGTCAGTGTATGGTCTCTTTTATTAACTTGTATTTCAATTGAGCCAGCTAAAGCCCTAAGGGCCGGTTTCTCCAAAAAAGTTAATCTGAATTTTGGATTAAACCATCAGCTGGCTCAATGGAAACACAAGTTATTAAAAGTGACCATACACTGACAGCTGATAGTTTAAACTAAAATTTCAGTTGAACGTATTTGGAGAAACCGGCCCTTAGAAGAAAATTGAATTGTGGACACGTGTATAGTCTGTTCAAGCTAAGAAGAGCCTCTGACAAGATGCAAAAATGACTCTAGCTCGGTAAATATTGGTTCCAAAATTATCAATTTGATCTCAAATTGTAGAAAAAATTCTGCTCTACAAATTGAGACTGAATTTATAATTTTTGAACCAATATTGACCGAGCTGGAGTCATTTTCCCAACTTGCCAGAGGCTCTTCTTAGCTTGGGCAGACTTACAGCTTAGTAAATGATGATTTCGCAAGGTACGATATTCACCTAAGAACCAAAGTTCGGTTTTAATTTTTTTTTTCAATTTATTTGAATTTCAGATGAAATTTTAGAAATTGAGTCATTGAAACCATGTTCCTGTACCAAAAAGTGTAGAATTGTGTAGAAAATTTGAGATGAAATTTAAAAAATTGAGTCTCTGAAACTATGATCCTGTACCACAAATGAAACATAGAATTGACAAATTCGGTGTGTTTCAATTTCAAAATCAATTTCAATCGTTGTCTATCATATTTTCACTGAAAGCAGATCCGAAAACACAACAAACACTTCAAATCTATCAAAATACATCCACTTGAAACCTAGAATACTCACAGCCTCATCGTATCCTCTTGAGAAACTCTGAACTTCTCGAACAAAAAACTCTATAAACTTCTCAATCGAACAAACAACTCCACATGAAGGTTGACTACTAAGCTCTCTTATAAGACAAGAAATATTAAAATGTGTGAGAAACCTTATCTACACCCTATTCTTGAGCTACACGTAGAAGTCTTATCTCATCGGTGGCTGCTAGTCAGATATGGGGAAATTTATGATATTGTACTTGTTGTTTCAAGTTGGAACCTACACCGGAAAATGTCTGATCTGAGGTTGAGTAGGCATTTTCTTACATCAGACAATTTTTCGAAATTCAATGCAATTTTTAATCACCTGTACAATAGTTATTACACAATTAAGTGTTTTAGAAAATATTTTGAGATGAAAAATTATTATTCCGATAGGCAATTTGCTTCAATATCCAAATATACTTCAAGAACAGCTAACAAGTACTGTCTTCCAACATATAATAACAAATAACTTATTGAATGAAAAGACAAGACTTCTAAACCACTTTAAAAGTCAAACACTTTAAAGTTTGACTAAAGTTTAAACACTAAAGTTTAAACCACTTTTATTTGTCAACCCACTGATTTATTAAAAAATCGAGATACCGGTTTCGGTTGTTACACCACCATCAATCTCTGGTAAACTCAGTGATAATGATAATGGTGTAGCAACCGAAACCAGTAAGTTATCTCGATTTTTTAATAAATCAGTGGTTTGACAAAGTCTTGTCTTTTCATTTAATATGGATAACTACCACAATATCACCTTCACAACTACTCAAAAAGTAACAAATAACTGATATGCAGAAGGATCATTAAAATACACCCTCTCTAATAAGCTTTAAAATTTACTCTTTTTTTGAATACATAAAATTGAATGGAGCCTTGTTATCATTGGTGTTGAGTTATTGTTAAAAGAAAGACAAGATATTGTCAAACCACTGATTTAACCTATTTAAAAATCTAGTCTCAATTTTCAATAAATCTGTGGCCTTACAATATCTGTTGATTAGTTCTAAATATTTAGTTTTCATTATCAATGAGTAGCCTACTTGTTAATGAGTAGTTTTTATTTAATATTTTCATCCAATTTAGTTTGAGAATATCTTGTCTTTCAATGTAATATGGATAACTACCACAATGTCACCTTCGCAGCTGCTCAAGAAATTGAGAATATGAGTAAGTTACCTGATAACAGTAATGGAGTAATGAGTAACTGAATATGGGTAACTGATTTTTGGATTTATCTATTTATTCATTTGATAAAATGGTATTCTAAAAGTACAACAGATCCATTACAAAAAAAAATTCGCTCCGGCAGCTGGCGGTCGGAAAGAGTGCATTTCAAATTCTATGATGGCTCGAATCATATGACTCATAATGAGCTATTCAGGGTATGAATTCAAAGGTGCCGTTTTCGAAAAACCCATAAAAAACTCAATTTTTGGCATATTATTCGCAATTTTCTCCGCCATTTTTGATTGGATTTTTCCGTTGATGGCTCAAATTGTAGGGCATAATAAGGCTATTATACACACCAATTTTCAAAACGATCAAGTCATTGGTCAATTTGTAGCGATTTTTCAAAATTTTCATCCCCTAATTTCACCCCCTTCCCTTGGACCAATTTGGCTGGTTAACGAACTTGACCGAGATATTAACACTAATGATTTTTGTGCAAAATTTGGTCGCTCTCCGACAAGCCCTTCCGGAGTTATCGTGTTAACAAGAATCTGTACATATATAAATATATATAGAGAGATATATGAATTTGAACGGACATCAGATTCGTGTTCTAGGGGCTTGGAAACGTGTAAAAAATATATCACATCATAAATTTTAGATTGTCAGGGCAAGACCAATAGTGCATTTTTTCAAATGAAATGCACTAAAATAGATAGTAAAACTTTTCAACCTATTTATTTCAATGGTAAATTCAATTAACTGCATAGTTTTATGCCAGATACTGGATTACAAGAATAGATATTTTTGAATCACAGATATATTGAAAATAGAGCTACCAGTTTCAGTTATTGCTACACCATTATCAATCTCTAGTAAATCAGAACTTGAAGTAATGAACAGTAATGTTGTGTCCTTTTTTTAAAGTGTCATACTAACCCCAGTCTACTGTTTCAGGATTCAGGACCTGTTGGTCAATTTCCAGGAGCTGTTGGAAGTCAATTTATAAAATGAAAATCGATGACATCCCTATTTCCTGAACAAACCCCTCACATCGCACCAGGAGGCGAATTCATTCCCCTCTGCCAATATTGCCCGATTCAGGTTTTTGCATGACTCATTGCCAAATATTCCCCCATCATGTGATGTAGACCATTCTGTTTGCCCGATATCTTGTTAGTCACCATTAGAGGCCTGTTTTATAAGGAATTAGAAAAGAAGTCCTATATTACTAGGAAATATGGGCTGTGGGAAACAATATACACACAGCTAATTATTAAGTAATAAAATTAGATGGCCATGATTATATAGAACTCACCCAAATCTCAGAAATCGCGATAAAAAACCTCAAAATCGCGACTTAACTCTGATTATTTTTTCTGAGTGAAAATTTTGTTAAGTGAGTATTAAAAAAGAAAAGAACCGAATTTGGAAATTTTAATCAAAATCGGAATAGAAGAAGTTTTGGGCTAAAGCCAGTTTTTTCCTTTTATTGTGTTTTTTGAAATGAAATTAATAAATAAATAAATTATTGTCTTTTCGCAAAATTTGCCACAAGTATATTGTATTATTTGTCCCTTTTTCATCGTGATTCCTGAAATTTTGGTAAGCTTTTAGGATCTTAGTCATTCAATATTTTTTTCAGAATCTGATTCTCTAAAACTTCTACTTAAAATAAAAATACTAGCTCATGATTTCTTGTCTATACCCTATTCACGATCACTTGAGACGAAATAAAGAAACTTTTTGCATATACAGGTAGCTATTTTTGTTTGAGCTTGAGGAAAAGTCAAGAACTGTGATTGACTACAGCTGTTTGACTGCGGCCAACCGTCGTATAAGTTACCTTCCTTTATCCGCACACACGTGCAAAAAATTTGTTCATTTCGTCTCAAGTGATCGTGAATAGGGTATAGTTGTAATCCTTAATAATTTAAAAAGTATGGTTTTCAACATATTCTCCTTATTATCTAAATGAGGCGAGTGTATTGAATAAAATTCCATCCTAATTATTATCATTATTAGGAATGCTATAATTATAATACTTTTTAAAAGTTCCATTTACAAGCTTTCAAGTGGTTTTATTCAATTTCTCAGCTAATTTCACTTATTAGGAAATGGTGAATATTGTACCGCCTGCTTGAAGCATCTGAAAAATTATAAAATCAAATTTTTTTACTAGTAGATTTTCCTTCATTATTTCGGTAATAAAGCGTTTTAAAGGTATGTCCTGTGCAAATTTTTTCCTGTGCAAATCAGCCAGAGAAGTATTGCACATTCCTCCTGAAACACTCTAATAATATTGTATTAGGTGACCTAATAATGTATAGGTAGGTGACCGGTCTTTCTTCATGTCAATCTGTGATATTCTGTTCGCGCTTATAAAATCTACTCTATTGATCAACTCTGATAATACTTTTCTTTTAGATTGAAATCAAGTAGGCCCACTAGGTTTGTCTAGTACACTCGTACACAGTAACTAGTATGCGCGAAAATAATTGCACTAAAATAATAAGGCAGCAAGCAAAGCGTGTAAGCTCCAAAACGGTGGACCATGACATGACCATAAGCTCAACTAACACGAATTGTAACCAATGTACAAGAGAGAGAAAGGTCCGCTTATAAAGTAGACATGTAGAAACTTGATTTTGTATCCTTTTACTTGATAAATAAAATGGAAAAAATCAAATACCTTTTTTTTAAAGCTTTAAAATTATTATCCTTTTACTTGAATTTACATAATTTTTCAGTCTTAATTCTAGACATAGTTCTAGAATTTTCTTTACACATTTTTCTTACTTTATTTTTATCTTATTGTCCTTAATAGTTCTGTAACTTCATTACATTTTCCATTTTTAAACCTATCTTACCCTCTCTTTTCTCTATTGATTACTCCTCATCTCCTCAAGTACATTATGTAGGATATTATTCATGTATATTATTTTGTCTTATGTAAAATTGTTTTTTACATACTTGATCTTGTGAAATGCAAGATTAGGCTATTAATTTTTATCATTTCTTTCTATTATCTCTACTTTTTAGTTTTCAAGAACCATGTCTTTGCTTGGACGGGCTGTGTAGTGGAGTGAATATGAAACTGGCAACCAGCTGGTAGACCTAGGCCCTTCATGGGCTGTTGAGCCACTGACAAGCAAACAAATGTAACAATCTTACTGCTTTTTATCCATTTTGTATTATTTTTGTTACTCTACTTTTATGATAATAATATTTCAAGTATTAGAGAACGTTATAATTATAAGTCAATAAGCCTTTAAATGGGTTTTATGTCTGTGAGTATTTGTATGTACTCAATGATTAAGTGAATAAATAGTCCACGTTTTAAATGACTTTTTCAACTTATATCAATTTTTGCAACAACAATGAGCACTTTTCCATATCCTATTACAATCAATTTTTCCCCAGCAACACAACAAAGACAACGAAGATTTAATAAATAATAATAACTGAAAGGTCCAAACAAAAAGTTATAGGTACATAAGTACGCAATTATTACTATATTATTATTATTAGCGTATGCATATTTGGTGGGAATCCTAAAAGGATGTTCCACCGGCAAAATAACCTCAATAATTATCCTCGATGGGAAATTGAGGTAAATTTCTTGAAATGATCCAAGGAAATTTGAATGTTTGCAATTAATTATTAATAAAAATGTTATACACAATTAATACAAATTTTGATTAATAAATTTGAATAGCCTATTTCTTGTCTCTCTCCCAGATAACAGCATGAGACATGTTATCATTTCTCATAAAAATAGAAAAATGAAAGAGGAGGAAATACAGAAGGTTAGGTAAGAAGAAAGAAAACCTTCGTCGTTTTTGCAGCAGACACTCCAATTAGAAATCGCTTAGCTGCGCATTCTAGCGGACAAAGAATGCGTTACTCTCCACAGTTCCTGATTTCAAATAAGCACGTCTGGCAAGTGTATAGCTGACGCCAAAAAGTCAGGCGATTTCGTCTGTTTCTTGTACGTAATGTAACCTACTAACAGCTGATGTAAAGCAGCTATTATTGTCTCGTTTATGATTTCAAGAACATCATTTAGGCATAACATTAGGTGTGGCACAAAGCACAAGGAGCAGACGAAGTCACCTAATTTTTTAGTGTTAGATACACAAAATAAATTCTCTTTATGCCTACTTTGACTCACCTACTGCAATAACTCTATTGAACGAGCGAAGCGAGTTCATCTCCTCACTCAAGCCACGATGCTTTGTGCGACTGTGTCGACAATTTCTTTCAAAATTTACTCACGTTGCAAAAGTTTTGTGTAAATGAGCTTCCTACCTGTACGATTGCGTATCAATTTTTAACTTTTGTATCACTCCTTTGTAACATACAACTGTCGTGTAAAGGGGGGGTCGATAAATTGAATCACATCACAATCGAATGGGGAATAAATAAAAATGAATAATAATAAATACTGTAAGAATAAATCAAATAAATAATAATTGTAATGTTCATTTTTTTTTTTTGTTTCCAGGAAAAACCTAATCAGTAATCATATCTATTTGATACTCGTAGCCTACTTTCGGAAAGAAGCTGTAGCCTACAAATGCAATTCCTCTGTCTCAAGTATAATTGCCCCATAAAAAGCATGTATACTTTGTAATAATGAAACTGTAGCATATTAACTCTGTCGGATTCATGTCTTGATGTTTCTTTATCTTAGATTCTCTCTTCCTCGCTTCCACTATCTTCCGTATTCTCTTCTTTTTCTCTCTCCTTCTCAGTTGGATATCTGCACGCTATGTTCATTATTTTCTTTATTTCCTTTCGTGTATATCAAAATAAAACAGAAAATAAAAATGGAACTAACAGTCTTGTTTCATGTCTGAAATAACGGTTTTTAAAATAACATCTATAGAGTCTGTAGGTCAAACCGAATCAGATCAAAATCTTGTTTTATTCCACTTATAGCAATTAACAATTCAACTATTCAATTAACAACTGATAATATTCTACATAACAATACTGTAAATTGAAATACAGTTGATAAAAAATAAATATGTTAGTCACTCATAGAACAATTTCATGATTACAGTACTGAACTAAATTTTATTTACATGTGAAAGGAATGAGTCTCAAAAGAATATAGTTCTTTGTAATTAATAGATAAAAATAAAAATCAAGTACCCTAGTAAAAACTTTGAAAATATTATTAAATCACAGACATGTTTCGAGGCATACGGTCATTTTCATGAAATTGTAATATTTTAAACATAGATATTTTCATTCATCAGTTTAAAGTAGCCCTGAGTGTGAATTTTAATTTTAAGTTATTGTTTTTGCGCTATTTTTGGAAAGAATTTTCCTGATTATAACATCGAGTAGTTCTCTTGATCTGAAATCTTCAAAAGGAGGTAACTCTGAAAGCAGAATAAGTAGAATTTCCAGACAATGTAGGCCTGGTTATTGAGGAATTTATCAATGAATAAGTAGAAAGTAATGTAGAGAAAACATCATTCTGATTATTGTTTGTTGGATAACTCAAGTTGAACTTGAATCACTCGAATGGAAATGATTGATGGACAATGAAACTCAGAAGTAATCACAGGTAGGTTTACAAATGAGATTTATTTCACATAAAGGATTGTAAGAAGATGAATGTTATTAACTTACTAAAAAGTAGTTGGCATTGCCTTACGTTATACTATACATGCATGATACATACTTGAGTCAATGAAATGTTATAGGCTGCATGATACCGATACGATAAATATGATACAAGATGTTTAAAATAATGATACAGGAGTTGCTCGAGATAACTTAATTCGATTATTTTTTGATACATGAATAGTATTGTTATCTTCTTGAAAAGGAGTGATTTAACTGGGGACGAACAGCTACAAATGCTATGATAAAGCTATCAAATCTCAAATCATTGAAAATGTTTTCCAAATGTTTTGAATATAATTGGTACACTATATTCACATCATAACAGACAGTGTGTGAAAAAGAACACTACAATCTAATAATTCATGTGTTCTTCTTTTATGTGTGGCACTACAGATTTACAGTAACTGTACATCGACCAACTGACATGCGAGAATAGTGTTATCTCCTATAGTCTGTCCAAGCAAAGAAGACATTCTGACAAGATGGGAAACTAACTCCAGCTCGGTCAATATTGGTTCAAAACCCATAAATTTGGGCTCAAATTGTGTAGAACAACCTGATCTACAATTTGAGACCAAATGTGTAATTTTTGAACCAATATTGACCGAGCTGTAGTCAATTCCCCATCTTGCCAGAATGTCTTCTGTGCCTGGACAGACTTGACAACATACACAGGCAGTTAATAAAAAGTAACTGTTCTAATCAGACCATAGAACTAGGCATAGAACAAATGAGAATCTTCTAATCTACCGTCGGCGAAAAACCTGTGTTGTCTAATTAGTGAGTGAATGTGTGTAAGAATTAAACTGAAAATTGGTTTACAATGGATAAGTTTATTAATGAGGGGAGGGGGGAGGGTGAGTGGGTAAGTCTCGCATGGGTGAGTAAGTTTCTCATCATAGGTGTACTTGAATTAAGTTGATACTTGAAAGCATGGAAGGTGGATGAACTTTGTCTAGACTAGAGTCTGAATTATCTCTAATTTAGATTAAACAATGAGTTAATATGAAAAGGCTTTCTGAGATGATCATGATGCTGTTGATTTATTTGGAATCTACATTCTCTGATAGCTATAAAATTGCAATACCAAGACCTACTATCTATATATAATATGAGATCATAACTGTGTAATAGAATTCATCATTATTATCGTGTGAAGTCATTCGTCATTATTATCGTGCATGAAGTTCCAAGATTAAAATTTGGAAAAGAGCTACTAAGATGATGAAATATTATATGAGAGACATCTATTTTTTAAAAAGAGTATGGAGGTAATTGACCAGAGTTCTCTACTTCTCAAAAAGCAAAAAATCAATGTTTTACCTGTCAATCAACGTGTAATACCTGCCTGAAGTTTCAAGATTAAAATTTGGAAAAGATCTACTAAGATGATGAAATATTATATGAGAGACCTCTATTTTTCAAAAGGATTAAGGAGGTGACCAGAGCTCTTTACTTTTCAAAGCGCAAAAAATCAATTATTTATTTATTTATTTAGCGTATAGCTTTTAATAGTGGGGAGACCCAAGGGTTGTTCCACTTCGACAGATAACCTCATTTTCCACAAATGGAGACATGAGTTATAGTTATTTGAAAAAGTTAATTTGAAAACATAATTTTTGATTTCAAAACATTGTTGACTACTAAAACTAAAGCACATCACTACTAAAAATCAATGTTGGATCATTATTACTGATGTAGACTTGCCTGAGATATTCTCCCTTAGTCATGCATATTCAAGATTATCTTTTACTAATTCTTAAGAGATTTTTTTTTGTTGATTACTCTATTTGATAATTCTTAAACTCACTGGCGGCTCGTGGCCACGAAACAGGTGAAGTGCTGTACAGTAAGAGATACGGGCACTTCACCTGTTTCGTGGGTACGAGCCGCTAGTGCAGTTGAACTCGGAAACTTGGAAATTTTATAGTTTAAAACTGATATTAGTTCCGTGATTAGTACGACTAAAAAGTTTCTTTCGATTGGAAATGCAATACCACGAAACAAGAAATCGTATCCACTGCTATCTAGCGGTAAACTCGGGTACTAGCAGGCAAGTTCGTATTTCACGTTGCTCAGTTGTGATCGGCTGGAGGCGTGGCTAATGGAAGGGGAGCTCAACGACCAATAGTATTGCGAGATGAGTTTTGAAGGCGCTCCTCCTACTTTACCACTGTCTTTCCCATTTTACTCGCTTGTGATTGGTTAGGGGCGTGGCTAATGGAAGGGGAGCTCAGCGACCAATAGTATTGCGAGATGAGTTTTGAAGGCACTCCTCCTACTTTACCACTGTCTTTCCCACTTTAGTTGCTCAAGATTGGCTGGGGGCGTGGTCAATGGAAGGGGAGCTCAGCGACCAATAGTATTGCAAGATGAGTTTTGAAGCCGTTCCTCCTATACGTTCCTTACTACTTTTCTGGCTGTTGTTTAGATGACATAGGTATTAGAATGGCTGAATTTAAATATTAATTCATCAATTCATTTATTTATTCGAGAAAATTCAATAAACTCAAGGGATAAAAGCACAGGTAATGAATTTTTGAAATGACTGTTTTAAACAGTGTTTTCTGAGTTCAGCTAATGCTTCATTTGAGCAATTTTATAATCTTGAATCACTGTATATTGTCATATAAAATTAGGAGTCCCTCCTTACACCTCCGTTCAAATAGAAGTTGCCGATTCGTCAGTTGTATTATAAATTATGAGTCTTATCCATGATCAGCTAACTTAACAACGTTGTTTCAAATTTCATAGAACTATTTTCGTGAGTTCTACTATTGTATGATAGTTAGGCCGGTATTACACGATAATAGTTCTACGATCATTTATGAAAAGAGATGAGAATACGAAATCATATTTTCATCTCTTTCCATTATGATCAACTATGATAATAGAACTATTATCGTGTAATACCGGCCTTAGCCAATAAGTGATCATTCCTCATTAAGTAAACCAATAATTATTATTCAAACCTATTCAGATAGAATAATAAATGTTTAAGCTTTTTATGAAACAGTAGTTCAGTAACTTCAATATCACTCTCAACCTACCTACCTTAATTGGTTTCTATTATAATTGGAATACACTGGTGGCTCGTACCCACGAAACAGGTGAAGTGCCGGTATCTTTTACTGTTTTACTGTTTCGTTGGCACGAGCCGCCAATGGGATACAAATTTCCATGGCATTATAACTAAACTTTACTAGAAAGCTGACTCATATCCAATCAAATAAGGTTGTGAATGATTGTAATCATTGTCAAACTAGAAACAAACCATAACAAATAGTATGTATCAGTTTGCTTTCTTCTATGAAAGCTCAAATTTCACGCAAAATTCGCTTTTTTAAACCAAATTTGGATAGAAATTGGAAGTATTGTTTCGATCGATTTCGATTGTTTTAGTCTTTAATTGAATGTTAATTGTTAGACAGGTGTCAACTATTTGCATCGATAACTGAAGAGGTCAACTATAACTTATGGGCTCGTGCCCATGAAACAGGTGAAGTGCTGTACAGTAAAAGATACCGGCACTTCACCGATTTCGTGGGCACGAGCCGCCAGTGACTATAAGAGAATAAAGGTCTAAGAGACTAAAGTGAATATAAGGGAATAAAGTGACTATGAGAGAATAAATTGGACAGAAGTTTAAATTAACAGCACAAGTATAAATTTAAGAATAAATCAATTGTGTTTAATCTATGCAATTACGGCAATATGCAACAATATTAGAGCCTCAAAAGGTATTAGTTTTTCACAAGTATCATTAGTCAATACTATTCTTTAGTTAGGTAGCAAGATTCTCAAGTACCCTTGTAAATTGTCAATAATTAATGCCTGATAAGATAAAAAAATTAGTTTTCAAAATTTAGGCTGTATTATCGACTTCCCTATTGAATTCGAGATTGGAATGTAGAATTTGTAGAGCATTTCCTATTATTTGATGTTTCTCTCAAAAATCTTTGCTTCGTTTTTTCATCTAGTTCAATTTAAATAATTACATGTGTCCTACATCGGATGCAATTATATCACTTATGAAGATTGAATAGAATTGATGAAAAAATAAATAGATCTGCATCAAAATATGTCTATAAAATAAATTCACTCATTCACTGTTGATAATTACAAATCCTTATCAATTAAATTAGATACAACATGGCTCAAACAATTGAAACTCATCTGTTACAAGTATCAGAAACACTTAATTCTAATTACAATTAGAAAGTACCTTCACTTTACGCCACAGTAATCAGCTCTCATGTGAGATACCGTTTTGTAATAATTTAACTTCAGGAGAAAGATTACCATTTAAACAATTAATTATATGTAAATTTATAACAATTATTTCGCTTTGAGAGCTAGATAATGATTGTAATAAAATACGAATTTAATTCAAACAAGTGTTGAAATCGTGCTGCATCTATTCATAGACTTAGTATATGTATACGTGTGTACTATAGACTTATATGGACTAAGTGTCTACTATATCTACGATCTATGTAAGTAATAAAGTTTTGTAGATTATCATTGAAATTAGATTGTGTGAATTAATAAGTTCAACTCCCGTATCATTAAATCTTAAATCGCTAGATAATCACTACAATAAAATCTGAATAAAGTATAAAGCTTGAGTGTTGAATGTAATTAATCAAATAAAATCAAATTGTTAAAAATGAATTTATGTGTTTAGTCTGTCCAAGCAAAGAAGATCCTCTGAAAAGATGGGGAAATTACTCCAGCACGGTCAATATTGATTCAAAAAATATTGATTTGGTCTCAAATTATAGATCAGAATGTTTCCTACCAAATCAATAATTTTTGAATCAACATTGATCGAGCTTCAGTAATTTCTCATCTTGCTAGATGGTCTTCTTTGCTTGGACGTACTATGTCTGTCGGCCCTTCAATGATGTGGGGAAATTTCCGTTGTAGGAGGGAAATTTCGAGTCGGGAAGGGAAAAAAGCCGGCCTGCAGCTGTCCATTTACCGGTAGTTACATGAACTGGAGTTTAGTCAGTTCGTAGATTCGGTGTATTTGGGTTGTGTTTGTGCGTGGTAACTTGTAACGTGTTTGTTGTCAAATAGAATCTTTACTTCGACAGAAATAACTACAGGTAATAATAATTTCTTCTTCAATTATTATCTGATAAGAATGCATTCAACTCGACATGTCACTTCAAAAAGAAAATTGTTAGAAACTGTCAAATGAGTATGGTGGAGGCTTAGCTACAGCTGACGCCAAAAAGTTAGGCGGTTTCGTCTGCTCCTTGTGCACTCCAACAGCTGATGTTGTCATTTAGCTATGCCTAACTGATGTTCTCGAAATCAGAAGAGACAATAGAACTTTAGACAGCTGAATAGACTAACAGCTGAATAGATCAGCTGTTAGTAGTTTACATCTCGTATAAGAGACAGACGAAACCGCCTTTTTGGCGTCAGCTATACAGTAGAAACGATCATGTAAATTTTCTGAGGGTGATGCCTACCTCAGCCCTAGGCTTGTACAAGAGTACAACTCAACCATGGAAAAATTATGGATAAAACCTGTCAAATGAGATAAATGGTATGGTCTGTCCAAGCAAAGAAGACCCTCTGGCAATATTAGAAAATGACTCCAGCTCTGGTTCAAAAGTAATTTATTTGGTCTTAAATTGTAGATCAGAATGTTTCCTACTAGTGAGACCGAATCAAAACCCTTTGATCAATATTGACCGAGCTGGAGTCATTTTCTCATCTTGCCAGAGGGTCTTCTTTGCTTGGACAGACTATACCGATACTTTAGTAACCAATGTTTTGTTTCCTGAGGTTGATGCCCATGTAAGCTCAAGACTTGTGCGTGAGTTGTGGGAGAAGTCGTCATGAGAGATAGGGTTTCTACTGAATTGAGAGGGGTTTTGGGGTTGTTATGGAGGGTGATGCCCTCACGAGTCCGAGACTTGTGCCTATTGATGGTGATAAGGATAATGATAAGTGGAAGAACAGTTTTGGGTGGGCTTTTTCATACCATTACTTTAGCCTTTCTTTCAGCTTGATTATTATTCTTTAAATTTTTTAAAAATGGTAGATTGATATTACGTTAATGAGATTTCAATGATCCATTATTATTGACTCTGATCAGCTTCATGAAAGATTCGAGTAGAAAAAATATATATAAATGATAGTAAGATGGAAAAAAGAGGATGGGAGTTCTATATTAGTAATCTTATGATTTTATTTAGATTGTAATACAAATATATCCTACTTATAATTGTTTATTTCTATGAGCAATCATTAACACTTTTATTTATCATTCTAAGTTTTTAGAAATCCCAGGACTAGAATTCACATATTATTTAGATAGGTAGTATCTCTTAGGTCGATAGGTAGATTAGGTAGATAGGTAGGTCTCTTCTCATTAGGAAAAGGAAAGTATCTTGTAGGCACTAACAGAATAGATAAGGAGAATCATTAACTCCCATTTAAAACCCAGTAAGTTGAATCTTGGTTTCTATTTAATAGACAAACAAAAGTTCCAATAATATATTCTGACTATTAAAACACACTTTCCCAGGCCTCAATTCAAATAACTACCAAATTTAGACTTTGTTCATATTCTTGAAACGTTAAGCAACCTTGATTCCAATTGTTTACTCAATTGTGTCAATATCTGTTGAACATATTAATATTACTATGGAGAGAAGATCGCGTTTACAGTTTCGAAATTTATTGATAAATTCACAACTCATTGGATTGGATTCATCTAGAATTGAACCGTGTTTAAACAATTTTTTTGAATATTTTCTCTCCTGTTGAGACCTAAATGAAATTTCTCATTAAAAAAGTTCATCATAAAATAGAAATACATTTTTGAGATTGATGTACAGTATTAGCGTAGATATAATATTCTATAGTTAGTCTATGGTATTAGCAATAATTGATTCAATAAAGCTTTAATCAATTGAACCATTGAAATATTCATTTTTAGTGTAACCCATGAGAAACATAATATCAGTTTGTTATCTTTGAAGGTTGATAAGAGTACCAAATTCTGATCTGATAGGGTCTTATCTTATTCTTTCAACCTTCGAAAGTCTAATGCTTGACTGAAATATTCCGATTGAAAATCTATTAATTTCTAATAGTCCTAAACCTCTCTTCTCATTCAACTATCAATTAGCCACGTACCATTAGTTAAGTAATTAACCAATTATTATTAATATCTCGACTAATTGAAGCAAAATTCACTCTATTAATAATGTATCAGTAGCATCAATTATTACTATTATCAGTTTCCAGCTACTCTTCTAGCTATTTGAACTTTTTTATATTTTAATAAATAAATATTTATTTATTTTATCTTTGAATGTAAAGTGTACTTCATTAGAGCTCCAACCCATTAAAGTTTTAAAAGGACCTCTTTAGGTTTTGAATGGTCTTCTATTATAATTTTATACTTTATAAATATATAATTATCTCTAGATAAACTGGAATAGCTAATAGATCTACTGAAAAGCTAATCAGTCTTAGTAAGGAGTACCGAGGATGAGAACCATTGCTCGAAACGCGTCCGCGACTCAAAGAAATCGTAAGTGAGCTGCAAGGCGAGTAAAGTAAGTTACATTATTCATCAATATTCAGTTATATTGATTCAATATTCATTATATTGCAGTTTCAAGAAGCATGGATAACTTCAACAATCATAAACTGGAAACTGAAAACTTCAATAAAATCCAATCAGTCCTCAAAAAACCCAACCCTACTAATCTATTAAAAAAATAATCTACTATGTACAGTTTTTGTGTTTGCTTTTTAAATAGAACATAATAATCAAAGTAAAAGTTTAACTGAAACAGTAATAAAAAATGAGCAATATTATCAATAATAAAATTTCCACATTGGTACGTTATTTAGTTCATCAGGTTTCATCATATTTATTCTTAATTTTTTTCAAAATGATTCAAATATTTATTGGAATAGAATAGAATCACTCCTTTATTTTAATGACGATGTGAAGTTTGGAAATTTGGTTCACTCTACCACTTGACCACGATTATCAGGTCCATATTATCAATAGGAACATTTTATCAATTTTAGAATAACAATAATTCTAATATGCACTAAATCAAATGAAGCATACTATGATAAATGCGACCATAGTTTGGTTGAATTTTGTATCGATAACTCAGATAACTGACAAATTGCTATTGAATGATGATATGGGCTATATGCCCATAGCCCCATAGCCACCTTGGTTTAAACTTTTAACTGATATTGATTATATGGGCCATAGCCCCATAGCCACCTTGGTTTAAACTTTTAACTGATATTGATTATATGGGCCATAGCCCCATAGCCACCTTGGTTTAAACTTTTAACTGATATTGATTATATGGGCCATAGCCCCATAGCCACCTTGGTTTAAACTTTTAACTGATATTGATTATATGGGCCATAGCCCCATAGCCACCTTGGTTTAAACTTTTAACTGCTATTGATGATATGGGCTATATGCCTATAGCCACCTTGGTTTAAACTTTTAACTGATATTGATTATATGGGCCATAGCCCCATAGCCACCTTGGTTTAAACCTTTAACTGATTGATATTGATTATATGGGCCATAGCCCCATAGCCACCTTGGTTTAAACTTTTAACTGATATTGATTATATGGGCCATAGCCCCATAGCCACCTTGGTTTAAACTTTTAACTGATATTGATTATATGGCCCATAGCCCCATAGCCACCTTGGTTTAAACTTTTAACTGATATTGATTATATGGGCCGTAGCCCCATAGCCACCTTGGTTTAAACTTTTAACTGATATTGATTATATGAGCTATAGCCCCATAGCCACCTTTGTTTAAACTTTTAACTGATATTGATTATATGGGCCATAGCCCCATAGCCACCTTGGTTTAAACCTTTAACTGATATTGATTATATGGGCCATAGCCCCATAGCCACCTTGGTTTAAACCTTTAACTGATATTGATTATATGGGCCATAGCCCCATAGCCACCTTGGTTTAAACTTTTAACTGATATTGATTATATGGGCCATAGCCACCTCCAATATTGAAGGGAGCTACTTACTATAAGCACATGTGGTAGAAAGTCTAAAATACTCAATAGATTCTAAAAGTTTTAATAGATTCCATTATCAGTAGACCATGTGGCCCACAACATTCTCAGTGTATCAGACATAGGACTCAGTCACTGTGGAGTGGTTCAGTGTCCTTTCTATCCTTTTCTAATCCTTTTTGTCCTTTTCTGGTCCTCTTTTTTGAATGAGGAGAGCGACCAACACACATCACAGTGGAGAAGCCCTTGAGCTCGGTTTCACTGCCAAGTGCTTCAGTCCAAGGTCATGCCAGAGTAAGCTGAGAAGATCCTCCTTCGTCATGTGGAGTATATTGTAGGAAGTCTCTTCTAATAATGAGAAACGTTGGAAGACACCCCGTTTCCATGTAAATTGTATTGCACGGAGTGCCTTCTCAACAATGGTATTTTGCCGGCTGCCTCCTATGTTGTATTCAAAGCGCTATCTATATTTATTCATAAAACCACTCATATTATAACTATAGCTGTTTTGTATATTATGCATTTCTTGTCAAACCAACCGAAACTCTTCATGCCATGTGGATGCATTCTTCCTTATCTTCTTCTTCTTCTTCTTCTTCTTCTTCTTCTTCTTCTTCTTCTGCTTCTTCTTCTCCTTTTCCTTCTTCTACTTCTCCTGCCACTGATGCATTCTTGTTCCTCCTCCTCCTCCTCCTCCTCATTTGCTTTTTGCTGCTCTAATCACCATTTTCTTGCTCTTTCAATTCTCTTTTCCCTCTTTCTCTTCCAACTCTTTTTTTCCTTCTTCTATTCTTTTTTGTTTTCTTTCCAGCCCAACTTTATTTTCCCTCCATGCTTTTTCTCTCATGAATTCTTATTTATTTCCCTCTTCCAGCTTTCTGCATCTTGTTCATCAAACACTTTCTTCTTTGCATTAGAAGATGAGTGCATCATGTAACTGGAACATGTTTCCATAAATCTGTATATAAATCTAATATAAATAAATATATAAATACAATATTTCTCATGTAGATAGTTATATCCTCATGTATATTATTATTATTATTATTATGTAGATAGTAAAAATTTTGATTTGATATAGGATGCAATAAAAATACATTAATTGATTAGTTATGTCTTACTTCTCAATGAGTTATTATCTTAACAGTTATACATTGTGTCTTATCCTTCATAAATCTATATATTTTCCATCTAGATAATAAAAATGTTGATTTGATATAAGATGAATTCAAAATACATCAGAATAAAAATTGATTAGTTATATGGTTATAACTTACTTCTTAATAATTGACTGTAACATCTTATCAATAATTATATTGTGTAACATCCTCATTAAAAATGAAGGATATTGGTTAATAATCGCAGATTTATAATACTTTATTGAAGAGAAGCCTAATGCTATATTATTCGTCGCAGTAGGTTTCAGCCTAGCAACAATTGTCTTGTAATTAAGTGAATAAATAAATATCGTCAATCTCATTAGCTGAAAACGTTTCAACAAATAACAAGAACACTCGGATCCCTTGATTGACATCTATATTTTGATATGGTATTTCCAATTAAAATATAGCTATATTAATATTCAATACTAAATATTAATATTCCAATTGTAGCCTAATTTGATGCATCAAATTAGGCTACACTATTTTTCTCAAGCTCCTTTCTCACTTTCCTCACTTTCTAAATCCCTTTTCCTCCCTATTCCCTCTTTTTTATCATACTCCTTCTCCATATTTCCCCACTTATTCTCCTTCTTCTCTTGTTACTTCGTCACGGTTTCAAGTTCAATTTTTCCTCTTCGCTGTTGAAACACAATACAGCGTGAAGTGTTTTGCGTTGCGTAGTTAACTACGTCTTGAAACAATAAACATAGAACAAAAGAAACAAAAAATGAAAAGTAAACAAAAGAGAGGTTGCGGTCTGAAGCAGAGGTGGAAAAATAATGAAGAAAAGCTTGTTTGCGGCTAAAGGTTGACATTCACAGTACACTGGCATAAAACTATAGACTGTACAATTATATTAAATACATACAATATCACATAAAATATCAAAAATATATTTGTTATATCACTAGGCACATTGAGAACAGTCCATTTAGTAGGTAATTTACCATTGTATGAAGCAGAGGGTACAAACGAATATTATTATTAGTATGTGGGTTTTGTTTATGATCAACTCTAGAAACAGATTTGGAACGAAATTTGAAACTTCTCCATTTCAACATGATGTTTTCATTAAAACACATTCATTTCAAAATTTACCATTGTATGAAGCAGAGGGTAGAAATGAATAATTCAGCCTTCTGTAGAATAGAATGACTTCTTTATATTAATGACGTGGCGAAGTTTGGACAGTAATGTTAAGGCTATCAAAATCAAATCAAATCGCTTTTAAACTCTTTCACAAGCACTTTACAAAATTGTTGTATATTGTACGGCATATAATGATCAACACAATAGTAACCTAGTACATCATAAAATATCGAATAAAGTCACATAATAAAATGCGTCATAACAATTGAATTTTTATAATAACTAATACTTTATTATAATTTTGTGTTCGTTTGGTTCCAATTCCCGTACTGAATATTCAGTTCCTGCGTGAAGTATCCAATTCCCGTACAGTGATTGAATGATGAAAAAATTATTTAGAAAAAGGAAGTGATGCATATTAACATTTTATAATTTCAAAATCAATGTAATTTTAATTCCAAATCTCATCTATAAAAATATTGATAATTACATTCAATATTCAGTCAGAGATCAATAAATCCTTATTTTGCAACTAAATGAGGATATTAATTGCATTGCAAGACATTGCAATATTTGTGTTACATCACTTTCATTCAATTGTATGATTATAAGTTATGGATTCGACTCTGTATTTTGCATTAAAATATTATGCTTTTTTTCAATTGTTTATACAACATCTTACTGTATTAGAATTTGTAAATTGTATTTTTTTGGCATATAAATTTCAATTTCAATTTCAATATTGATATCTCAAGTCTTGAGTCTATAACTCATTATTGAAGAAATGTGGTAGAAACAATACTATTAATCAATTAATTAATTAATTTAATTAATTCACGTCCTAATTTATTGTTCATATCCATTCATATGTCATGCAGGCTATCAATTATAGAGTCTAGAGTAGAAAATCAAGGCAAAGGGTGATGCAAGATAATCAAGACGAAGAAATACTTTATGCTCATGTTTCTAAGATAATATTATCATAGCAGTTACTTCATGATTAAATTGTGGACAGATTTACATCACATTTACACTCAACTGAAGAATCCATTAGGCTGAGGCCGCACTGCCGGTGGTTAGAGCCTGGAGGGTGGAGGGTAGTTGGTAAATCTATAGAACATACACACCATCCACAGCAATACATCGTATGAATGGTATGACGTCATTCTGTTTTTTGAGGTTATGTTGTTCATATTTAAGAATTTCAAGATGGCGGCTGAACACATACCATTCATACGATGTATTACTGTGGATGGTGAGTATGTTCTATAGTTTTACCAACTACCCTCCTCCCTCCAGGCTCTACCCACCGGCAGTGCGGCCTCAGCCTTACAGACTTCTTGCATTTCCGGCTCGATGATTGAAGAAAGACGAAGTTGATGTTGTGCGAAAAATTGAATATGTAAGTTACTCAAATCAGAGCGATTGAGAATCAGGGAAAAACGAGAAATATAAATGAGGGATAATGAGAGAAAACAAAAAACGAAGAGAATGATAATGAGAGAATAGGATAACGAAGAGGAAGAAAGTAACCAAACAATTAGACTTGAAACGGAACCTGTAGTACTTCGAATAATTGGAGTAGGACACAAACGAAGCTCACGAGTATCAATAACAAGGATTACAATTTCGAAAAAGTGGAAGAACAAGAAGAAGTGAATCATCCTTAAGTGACGTCACGAGTTTGATCGCCTAACGGTATGCAAATGAGGAGAAAAGAGGAGAAATAAGACCAAGATGGAAAAGGAGAGGATGATATAGGAAGAAGTAGAAGTAGAGGAAGGGGATAAGGAGGAGATGATGAAAAAGAAGAGGGAGAAGAAGAAGAAGAAGAAGAAGTAGAGGAGGAAGAAGAAGGAGAAGAAGAAGGAGAAGAACTAGAAGAAAAAGAACTACCAGTAGAAAAAGAAGGAGAAGGAGAAATGGGAGAAGATAAAGTAGAAAACGGTGGGGAAGAGAAGAAGAAGAAGAAGAAGATAAAGGAGGAAGAGGAGGAGAAGAAGAAGCAGGAAAAGAAGAGGAAGAAAAAGAGAAAAGAAGAAGAGGAAAAAGAAAGAGAAGAAAAAGAAGAGGTAAAAAAAAATGGATGTAGAAGTAGAAGTAGAAGAAGAAAAAGAAGGAAATGAAGAGGAAGGTGATGTAGAATTGGAAGAAGAAGAAGAAGAAGAAGAAGAGGAGGGAGAAGAAGAAGAAGAAGTAGACGATGATGATGAAGAAGAAGAAAAGGAGGAATATGAAGTAGGAAAATAGACGAAAAAGGAGAATAATGATGTAGATTTGTAGAAGTAGAAGAAGGAAAAGAAGAGGATAGTGATGTAGAAGTAGTAGAAGAAGAAGAAGGAAAAGAAGAGGAGGATGATGTAGAAGTAGAAGAAGAAAAAGAAGGGGAAGAAGAAGAAGAAAGAAAAGAAGAGAAAGAAGAAGAAAAAAGTAGTACAAGGAGAGATAAAAAAGAAGAGGATCGTGATGTAGAAGTAGAAGAAGGGAATGAAGAGGATGGTGATGTAGAATTAGAAGAAGAAAAAAGAAAAAGAAGAAGAGGAAGAAGGGAAAGAAGAAGGAATAAGAATCTGAGAAATCGTTCGGATGTAAAAACGATAAAAAATCTCTCTTTCATTAGCCTTCTTTTGAATCTCTTCCATGTCATCCAATTTGGGTGTGTCCACTATTCTGAACCTTTATAACGAAACGATATAAATTATTTTCTAACTGTATTCAGATGTCAAACTGAAAAGAAATACTGAAAATAGAACATAATCAGTTGTGGATAGAATAAGAAGGAGAAGATGAAGAAGAAGAAGAAGAAGAAGAAGAAGAAGAAGAAGAAGAAGAAGAAGAAGAAGAAGAAGAAGAAGAGGAGGAATAAGAAGTAGAAAAATAGGCGAAAAAGAAGAAGAAGCAAAAAGGAGAATAGTGATGTGATAAATAATTGTTGATAAGTTTGAGAACTATAAACTAGGCTTCAAACAATAGGAAACATTCTGCTCTACAATTCGAGACCAAATTTATAATTTTTGAATCAATATTGATCGAGCTGGAGTCATTTTCTCATCTTGCCAGAATGTCTCCTTTGCTTGAACAGACTATATAGTCCGACCAAGCAAAGAAGAGCCTCTGGCAAGATGGAAAAATGATTCCAGCTTGGTCAATATTTGTTGAAGAATTATAAATGTGGTCTCAATAGTAGATCAAATAGTTTCCTTCAATTTGAGATCAAATTGATAATTTTTTAATCAATATTGACCAAGCTGGAGTCATTTTCCCATCATGCAAGAGGCTCTTCTTTGCTTGATCAGACTATAACTGGTTGACCAATGATATTGAGTAATGCTTGATGAATTATGGATTAAAAATTTTGAATTATTTGGCATAACGATAAAATTTTTAGAATTTCGTTATCAATATTGCTATTGACTTGGCCACTCCCAAAGAACTTCCAAAGGACGTTTTTGAATTTTTGATAATAAAAATAGCAATATTGATATACATTGTTTCATTCCATTTCATAATTTCTTTATTCACAAAATTATACAATATATATTGCCATCACTTCTAATGCTCTGTTAAAGCATTATAATAATATATTTTTCAATCAGCTTGCCGAGTTAATATTGTGAACCAACATACAGGTTGATAGTAGTTATTCTATCTAACTTGAATGGTAACTATATTTTTTTAAAACTGAAATCAATACTCAATACAGAAAGTGGGATCAAGAACCTATAGTCCAATCACGATGGCTTGAGACGAGATAAACAAAAGATTTGCATGTGTTTGTGTGCGACTGGAGGGGCTTCGTTTTAGCCACGACATAAACAAGTCGGAATCACGAATTTTGTTGTCGGGACCGTAACCAAAGCATTGACACAAAAACTTTCACTATAATTGTTTGTTCATTTTAGGTTCATACAGTCGAGAGGCAACCGAAACAAGCAATTTTCCAATGTGTATCTTCCAAAAAGTTTACTTAAAGATACTTATTCTGAAATGCCTACAACAAAATTCGGGATTTCGGCATTGCTGTGACTTGTTTATGTCGTGGCTAAAACAAAGCCACTCCAGTCGCACACACACAAACATTCAGAGCTTTTGTTTATCTCGTCGCAAGCTATCGTGAATGGACTATAGTTATTGTTGTAGGCTTCGTAATTATTCTTTGAGTAGTTGTGAAATTGATATTGTAGTAGTTATCCATAATAAATGAAAAGACAAGGTGTTGTCAAACCACTGATTTATTAGAAAAACGAGTCTCGTTTTTGACAACAAGTGACAACATCTTGTCTTTTCATTTATTCGTAATTATTGTCAAAATTCGTTGGCCTACTTCAAGATCACTTACTGAATTTTTTATGTTTCTCAGACTACTTCCTTTGTCCTTCTATTTTAAAGTAGACCTACGTATTGATCGAATAATTGGGCTTTAAGCCCTATAGAGGTAATTGTTACCCTTCTAACTGTTTCATTTTGGAACCCTCCTGGCTGTTTTATCTAGTTAATTTACCTGCATTTACTCAGAAATGCTTCGACTCTATCACACTGAATATAATTAAAAAAATTGCATGAGCTTCAAAATCACCAACGTCATTTTTCATTCTTTTAGTTCTTAGTTCTTAGTCTGTCTAAGCAAAGAAGACATTCTGGCAAGATAGGTGAATAGCTCCAGTTCGGTCAATATTTGTTCAAAAGTTATAAATTTTCTCTAAAATTGTAGATTGGAATGTTTCCTACAATTTTATTTTACACCATATTTATAATTTTTGAACCAATACTAACCGAGCTGGAGTCATTTTCCCATCTTGCCAGAATGTTTTCTTTGCTTGGATAGATTATAGGCTACTTCTCGTAACTATCATTCAACAGTAGCTTAGAATCTCAATTGATTAAAAATTCTAATTCAAATCTGTAAAAATGAGGTTTCCCTATCTGTGAGAGACTTGAATTAAAGCCACGTTTACACCGCAATGTTAATAACTTTAACATTTTAATAATAACATTTTACAATAACACCGCAATATTAACATTTGTTAATAACTTTTATGGAATAAGTAATGTAATATATGAGTCTTTATAATAATACGTTATTCACAAAAGTTATTAACAAATGTTTTTTTAACATTCCGGTGTAAACGTGGCATAAAGTTTTGAAATAATTACCTCAAATATGTAACACAAGACCGAGGGTTAAAATGAGTTTATGTTGAGGATTGCACGAAGTACGGAGGACCGAGGTAGTAACGAGAGGAAAGATAACTTTAAATTACCTTAAAGTTTAAAAAATAGGGTACTTGACTTCATTTTATTGATCAATTGTTTTAAATAGCCCTAAGTTCAAAGTTTAATTAGTATAAGAGGATATGACGTGTTGCACTGATGGCATTTGAGTTTCGAATTTCTTTGGAACTTTGAAACAATAACTGTTGGTTGCTTGAATTTTTAAACAATCTCCGCATTTCAGTCCCGGAAGGAAGGAAGTTTTTCACAATAAAACAAACTTTTTCTTCCCAAGCTGTCAACTTGGCGTTTTGTGTTCAAAGTTTCTTTACTCTTCCATAAATAAAATAATAGACTTCCGGTAGACATAGCTTGGGGCATTGCTTCCATTTTAGCGAACCAGAAACTTTTCAAGTAATAGAAAACCATGAGCTGTCACATTCTCATTTTGAGACTGTTTTTGAAGCGATTTGTTCAATTATCCTTTCAAGAAGATGGAAGACAAAATTCTTAGATTCTTGTGTGGAATCTAACTGTGTTAGAATCTTGGATGGAAGACAATATGTTCCAGTAGCTACAGATGTTCCATAATATTCTCTCAAGAAGAATCTCGAACCAAGAAGTTCCATGCATAAAATGGGACATTCAAAACAAACTTATTGAAGTTGTTTCAATACGGTATAAGGATTCAAGTCTTTCCAGCTCCATGGTTACATTCGAAATATGAGTTTGAAAAGGGAGGAAACTGTAATTGGATAGAACATGAAAAAGAAGAAGAAGAAGGAAGAGAATGGGAAGAAGAGAACGTAGGTAAAGAGGAAGAAATTTTAGAGAAGCAGTATCAGAAGAAGAATGTGTTGGAAAAGCAGGAATAGAAGACGAAAAAATAAGAAGAAGGAAAAGAAGTAGAAGAGAACAAAAAAGAAAGAAGTTTAAGAGGAGCAAAAACAGAAATGAAAAGGAGAAGTGGTGGAGGAGGAGTTGGAAAAGCTGAAGAAGAAGAGGAATAGAGGAAGAACAATAAAGAGAAGAAGAAGAAGAAGAAGAAGAACAGTAGTGCTCTTCATTTCGCGTAGAAATAGAATGAAAACTGCTACACACTATAGTCTGTCCAAGCAAAGAAGACCCTCTGGCTAGATGGGAAAATTAGTCAAGCTAGGTCAATATTGGTTCGAAAATTATCAATTTGATCTTGAATTGTCGGAAACAATATGATCTACTATTAAGACCACATTTATAATTCTTGAACAAATATTGACCAAGCTGGAGTCATTTTCCAATCTTGCCAGAGGGTCTTCTTTGCTTGGACAGACTGTACCTATACTACTACAGTGGTTCTTCCGAGATTGTTTCCAAGCAGGCTGTTTTTTTTAAAGAAGCCACTCTGACTCTGTAAGAAGTGAGTCAATTTATGTGTTTCAATTGTTGCAAATAACGGAAAAAGCAAGCTCACAGCTCACATGACTATAGTCTGTCCAAGCAAAGAAGACCCTCTGGCAAGATGAGAAAATGACTCCAGCTCGGTCAATATTGATTCGAAAATTATTGATTTGGTCTCAAATTGTAGATCAGAATGTTTCCTACGATTGAGACCTATTCAATAGTTGTTTTTCAACCAATTTTGACCGTGCTGGAGTCACTTTCTCATCTCGCCAGAGGGTCTTCTTCGCTTGGACAGACTATACACGTTGTCATTCATGAGTAGTCCAACCTTTTATAGTCTGTCCAAGCAAAGAAGACCCTCTGGCAAGATGGGAAAATGACTCCAGCTTGGTCAATATTGGTTCAAAAATTATTGATTTGGTCTCAAATTGTAGATCAGAATGTTTCCTACGATTGAGACCTATTCAATAGTTTTTGAACCATTTTTGACCGAGCTGGAGTCATTTTCTCAACTTGCCAGAGGTCTTCTTCGCTTGGACAGACTATACACGTTGTCTTTCATATAGTCCAACCTTTTATAGTCTGTCCAAGCAAAGAAGACCCTCTGGCAAGATGGGAAAATGACTCCAGCTCGGTCAATATTGGTTCAAAAATTATAAATTGGTCCTGTAATTCTAAACGAGAATGTTTACTACAATTTGGGACCAAATTGATGTTTTTTAAACCAATATTGACCGAGCTGGAGTCATTTTAGCAGCTTCCCTGCATGTCTTGTTCGCTTGGAGAGGCTCGTACTATGTAAAGTACAGTAAATATTGGTTCAAAAATTATTGATATGGTCCTTATAGTAGATCAAATTGTTTCCTACAATTTGCGATCAAATTGATAATTTTTGAACCAATATTGACGACTGAGTCATTTTCCTATCTTGCCAGAATGTCTTCTTTGCTTGGATAGATTATACACGTTGTAATTCATGAGTTGTCCAACCTCTTAAAAAAACTAGAAAAGACTGAGCTCTGTAACAAGAAGACTCTATAGTGTTTCTAGAAGTTAGAAAACTATGGCACTGTCGTAGTTGTAGTTATAGCTGTAGTTACAGGATGTGGTGATATTTTACTCACTAGCTATACGGTACTCACGTGAAGACGGAAATTCTTGATTTTCCGTCTACTGTATAGTAGACTACCATAGTATGTTACCGGCTACTGTATAGTCAATCCAAGCAAAGAAGACATTCTGACAAGATGGGGAAATGATACTAGCTCGGTCTTTATTGGTTCAAGAATTATTGATTTAGTATCAAATTGTAGGAAACATTCTAACCTACAATTTGAGACATCATTGATAATTTTTGAACCAATATCGACCGAGCTGGAATGTTTCCTACAATTGGTGACCAAATTTATAATTTTTGAACGAATATTGATTGAGCTGTAGTCATTTTCCCATCTTGCCAGAATGTCTTCTTCGCTTGGACAGCCTATATTCACATGATGTATTTTTCATATAGTTTGAACTGAGATATTATGCTCACATTGCACATTAATAATTAAAAGAAGAAGACAATAATAATGCATATATTTATGTGCCTTAATTCCGTAATTGAAGTTTTGAGAATTGCATTTTCTATTCTTAATTGTTGTAGGCTTATTTGTACCATTCATTCATTTCATTCATTTATTTATTTGACAAAATATATCACTCAATGGATAAAACACAGACAATATTTGTCCAAAACGTCTTATTTCCAGATTTTGTTAAATACTCCAAATCAAGGTTATGTTCACAATGTCCACTTTCACTATACTCACAAATTTCAACTCTCAAGAATAAAAAACTATGATTTATCAATTAAAAATTTGAAAGGTTGGTATAAAATTCAAATGAGCATCAAAAATATATTAAATGAGTTGAAAGTATCAATTCTCACTTGAAATTTTAAAGTCAAAAATCCATCGCGAATAATTGAGTAAACAGCGCTGACGCCCAACAGTTAAACGGTTTTGTCTACTCAGATTCGATTTAATATATTATTATTATTTATCACTGGCGGCTCGTCAGGTGAAGTACCCGTATCTTATTCTGTTCAACACTTCACCTTTTCCCAAGGCACGAGCCGCCAGTGCTATTTATTAGATCTAATACTTATTTTCTTTCAGGGCTACTGTATTTTTTGAAACTTTAAAAATAATTACAATCATAGTACCCTTTCATAAGATCTAGTTACTCTATGACTGTCTGATGGTTTATTAAAACCATCAAGGAAAGATTGATCCTTCCTCTATCATATCGAATGCATCTTCCGCATATCCTCATCATAATAATCACCAGAGAAAGTGTGATAGTCGAGACACCGCAACACAACATTGAACACCATAATGATTCAATGCACAACATAATAGGCTAATTATGTACTGGATGCATAACAAGGTCTTATCACTTTCTTGATTCGCCCTTGCATGCAATGCGTGATACAAATTATCGCACATGACATGCGCATGACTCTCATACGATTGCAAATTAGCCATCATTTTAATTAATTCTTGGATTGCGGTAGTTATATCTATTTAATGTAACTTTCGAATTAGAATACATTGAATTTTGTTTATTACACTTGTAACACGAAGTCGGAAGTTATTTCAGTTATAGGTTATCTTGCGCATCACTTTCTTCAGCTCGACCTAACCTAACTTTTGCCGTACAGATTTCACCCGGTTGTCAGTCAGCTGTTATTGTGTTAGGTTGGGTACGTACGATTTTCATGAGATTCCGTTCAAAGGGAAAGTATGGTATTATTGTAATTGAGACAATTAGGTGATTCTGTCAAGCTTGTACCGTACCGGTTGTAGATTTCAGGTCTAACAATGAGACTAGATTTGTAGAGAGGCAACAATCTCTTTGATAGATCTAGTGTCGGCTAGCGATAAACAATAGATAGCCCCTCTATAGAGCTATCTACTCGTAGCTTGATTTCAAATAAAACTAGCACTGTACAATTATTATTTCCACTCTATGAAGCAATCTACTTGTAGAGTAGTGAAGGTCTTAATTTGGCTTCAATTTATAAAGTTTGGTTATCTATTGATTTTTATTGTTGATGATTGATGGAAATTAACAATGCTAAAGTACTTTAAGATTGTTGTACTCATTTCATGACAAATTGAGTTTAATTAGCGCACTGAAATCGTATTATTGAAATCTTATTCTGATTTCAAATTTTTGAAGTCAAGAATTTCTTAAAAATTCAGAGTTTTTATATTTTTAAGTTTGAAACTTTCATCTGTTTATGAATTTATACATTTATTATTGTTATAATTTCAGATAAATATGACGTTCTGGCAACGTTTACATCAAAATAAATCTAAGGTTGTTAAAATTTGAAATTTGTGTTGATTAGAGTGAATTTGACTAACTAATGTGTGGGGTTGTTTAGGTTCTTCAGTTATTTTCTTTTTTCGATTTAGTTTATATTTTAGTTTTCTGTTATTTTTTCCTGTTGTGTTTCTATTAGTTGCGTTGTGTTGCTTTATTTGATAAAATGTTGGGCGAGTGGTGTGATGGTTGTTATTTAGAATATAATTGTTATATTAGTCATTCAACATTTTCACTCAAGAATAAAATGATAATGTCAAATCACGACTGTTATCTGATTAAAAATTTGCACATTTAACCAGCCAACATGCACTTATTGTTTAATGGAAAATAGTTCAATAATCTATTCACAACAAACCCCACAATAGCAACATTCTACAGTGGTAGTATTCCTAATTTATAAGACTACTAATTTTATTAGTATTCCTAATTTATAAAAAAAGTATGATTTGGAAGTGAATGAAGAATTTCTGGGTATTTCCTATGAAACTTATTGTAGCTTGAGAAGTATTGTATATTCCTCATCTTTCCCAACATCCTTCTTATTTAGATTGCTTAATTCTCTTCGAAGTAAACTCTTAACTCGTATTTTGTATACCCTGTAAATATAAATACCATCTAAGATCTTCTCCAAGATCTTCCAGAAACTTATCTAAGATCTATAGTAGTTTTAGAGTAGTTGTGAAGGTGATATTGTGGTAGTTATCCATATTAAATGAAATGACAAGACGTTGTCAAACCAGTGATTTATTAAATAAGATACCGGTTTCGAGATACCGATCGAGATACCGGTTTCGGTTGTTACACCATTATCAATCTCTGGTACCAGAGGTATCTCGATGTTTTAATAAATCAGTGGTTTGACAACGTCTTGTATTTTCATTTAATCTATAGTAGTGTCTACTTTATATTGTTTTGGAAGCTTAAATTTAATAAAAATAACAAAGTGGAAAGTGCTAATAACAAAAAAAGAAAGTGAGAAGCGAATTATCTCTTATCATTAATTATAACTCTTAATTATAATTATATCTCTCAATTATAACTAGTATTGTGGAACATGAAACATGATGATTTCAGCGAATCATTCCAATGTAGCCTATTTAATGAGTTGGTAGGGAATAATGCTTCGCAAATTCTGTTGTACAATGCTATTCTGCCTTTCTATGTACAGTGTACTTTGAGCTTTAAACGGTATGGTGGATTTGTACAAGCTAACCAATAAAAAATGTGCTACTAAATATTCACCCTGTGAAAAGCAGTTTTAGCACTGCATTGTATTGCCAATAATTTCTTCTATCAACCACAGAGAATAGACAATCTATTTACATGGTCAAAAACAATAAAACCTCGGTCATATATAATTTTATAACTTTATAACAACTACAGTATTAAAAATAATGAATCAAAAATCAAAACTTCCAGCGTGGGTGTGTGAGGTAGCAGTTATAGTCTGTCCAAGCAAAGAAGACATTCTGGCTAGATGTGAAAATGACTCCAGCTCGGTCAATATTATTTCAAAAATAATAAATTTAGTTTCAAATTGTAGATCAGAATGTTCTCTACATTTTGAGACCAAATTTATAACTTTCGAACTACTATTGACCGAGTTGTAGTCATTTTTCCATCTAGCCAGAATGTCTTCTTTGATTGGACAGACTACGTATATCAGTGAGACCCGGCTGGAGGTTATTGATCTCGCTGGGGGTGGTTTGGGGTTGGTTGCCATGGTTACCAAAGATTTTCCAACAAGCAGTCCCCAGCCAGACAGGGTGGCGTAGCCCCTGAACCCCCCTCGCACCCTCACCCACCCCTCAGGTCCCGTTTTCAAAAAACGCCTACATATGTCTGTCTGCAAAGAATGGTTCGATTGTACAGATTGGGGTAGGATAAGGGATGGATTCATAAATTTTATAGTTTGATTGATTGACAATATCATCGATTGCTAGTTTCGTCGGTTCCTTGTGCGCTGGAAAGAAGGCCCTCTGGCAAGATGGGAAAATGACTCCAGCTTGGTCAATATCTGTTCAAGAATCATAAATTTGGTATTAATAGTAGATCAAATTGTTTCCTACAATTTGAGATCAAATTGTTTCCTAAAATTTGAGATCAAATTAATAATTTTTGAAGCAAAATTGACCGAGCTGTAGTCATTTTCCCATCTTGCCTAAGGGTCTTCTTTGCTTGGACAGACTATATCATGCTAATGATTGGTTTGGAGAGGTGCTCTCATAACTTCATGCGTTGAAATAATTGCTGAAACTATATTTGATTGGTAATCAAGTTATACATGTGGATGAGTAGATGTTGTACGTTGTTATAACTGACACTAAAAAGTTAGGCGGTTTCGTCTGTTCCTTGTCCGCTCCAACAGCCGATGTTGTCAATTATTAGTGTTGTCATTTAGCTATGCCTAGATGATGTTTTTTAAATCAAAAGGAACAATATGAAGGCTTTACATAAGCTATTAGTGGTTTACATCTAGAGACAATCAAGAGACAGACGAAACCGTCTAACTTTTCATCGTCAGCTATTCTAGGGTAGAATAAGGGTGGGATCCATATATTACATCGATTTTGTAGATTGATGAAGGCGTAGCCTATAGATAACTTCTCATAGTTCAAAATTGGATCCAACTTTTAGAAGAAAAATATTGATAATTCCTAATTAAAATGTAATTTTTTATGTTTGGACAATCAAAGGGAAAGAGAAGAAATAATAACTTCGCAATCAAGTAGCAAATAAAGTAGCAATCATTATCAAATGAAAAGACCTGTTTAGTTGAATTTAGAAGTCCTTCAATCAAATTAATGAAAAAGGCAGTCATTCAATAGACGTTGAGTCTTCTGATTATAGGATTTGTTTTCCAAAAAGGGAGGAATAACACAATGAACACGCGCTAAACAATTATTTCGAATATGAGGGTGAAACATGACAATAGGGTTATCTGAGTGCTGCAGACACTTTTGATTCATTGATGTTGTCAATAGTTGGATTTTCGTCCCATATGGACGCAGGCCCTTCAGCCAGCTTCATAAAAACTCAGCATAATGTATATCAGCCTTCATAAACAGTCGTGATTGATTCATTGGTGAACTGGTGCCAAATTAAGGCGGTTTCGTCTGTTCCATGTGCGTTCAATCAGCTGATGTTTTATGAAAATAGTCTGCGTGTGTGTATCGGACCAGCTGACTAGATAATAGAGTTACGAATAGACTCCAACTAGCTGGTCTAATTCCATATAGTGGCTATTACTTGCCAGTTTCTAGAACGTACTAGGAACAGACGAAATCACCTTGATTTTTGGTTCCCAAATATTAAATTTCAATATTTTCATCTCATTACACTTATCTCCTTTCCCTATCTTCTTATTCTTCATATCCTTTTTCAATTTTTTCTTCTATTTGCTAATTTACAATTCTCTTATTTTCATACAAGTTCTTAATAATAATTGTTTTCTGTTCTTCCATTTTCCTAGTTGTCCTTCCTTATTACTACTTTTCTATTCTCTTTGTTTTTGTTTCTTTTCCTCTGTGTGCTTAACCTTCTCGATTAATTTTGTACATTCTTTACTTACCAATGAATTCTCTTGTCCATAATATTTTATTCCTTCTCTTGCATCTAATTCTTCTTTTTTGTTATTTTTCATATTTTCTGCCTTGTCTTTCCCTTCTTCTTCTTCTTCTTCTTCTTCTTCTCCTCCTCCTCCTTCTCCCCCCCCTTCCTCCTCCTCCTCCTTCTCCTCCTCCTCCTCCTCCTCCTCCTCCTTCTTCTTCTTCTTCTTCTTTTCTTTTTTCTTCTTCTTCTTCTTCTTCTTCTTCTTCTTCTTCTTCTTCTTCTTCTTCTCCTCCTCCCTCCTCCTCCTCCTCCTCCTCCTCCTCCTCCTCCTCCTCCTCCTCCTCCTCCTCCTCCTCATCCTCCCCCTTCGCATCCTCCTCTCACTACTTCTTCTCTCTTTTCTTTAACATTCCAAATTTCTCCATCTTCGTTTTCCCATTTTACTTTTTCCTCCCACAATTTGCCCTCATAATTCCAATTCCCTTCAACGTTCTCACAAGTTCTATTCCAGAATAGTCTAGTTGTCGAGAGTCCCTACTTCAAGGGTTCTTTCTCCAACAACACCCTCTTTACATCCATTTCACTTCATTCTTATTGCAGATAATCCCATCCTGTTCGCATTACGCAACACGCATTCCTCCATTCCACGCCCATTTATCATGCAATCTGTTTTGTAGCGTTTCGTTTTGTTGTTATTGTGCTTCAAGAATGGATTTACATTGCCATGTACTCACCGTGTATATAAGTTTACATACAATACCTATATACTAGTACAAGAGTTATAGTCTGTCCAAGTAAAGAAGATATTCTGACAAGATGGAAAAATGACCCCAGCTCGGTCAATATTTGTTCAAAAGTTATAAATTCGGTCTCAAATTGTAGATCAGAATGTTTTCTACAATTTGTGACCAAATTTATTATTCTTGAACGAATATTGTCCGAGCTGTAGTTGTTTTCCCATCTTGCCAGATGTCTTCTTTGCTTGGACAGACTATACAATATCTGTACATCACTTTATACTGCAGTAAAGTACTTTCAATTTGTAGAAAAGCTCTGACTTCCCCTCAAGCAGTAGTATAGTCTGTCTAAGCAAAGAAGACCCTCTGGCAAGATGAGAAAAAGACTCCAGCGCAGTCAAAATTGGTTCGAAAACTATTGATTTGGTCTCAGTCGTAGGAAACATTCTAATCTACAATATGAGATCAAATTAATACTTTTTTAACCAATATTGACCGAGCTGGAGTCATTTTCTCATCTTACCAGAGGGTCTTCTTTGCTTGGATAGGCTATATGTTATTTCAGACTACAAAGAAGCCGTTACAATAACTGAGGCTTGCTTCCTGGCCCGAGTCTGAGATTTACGTTCTGCTGCTTTTATTTACTGGAAAGACTTTTCAAAAAGCACGAAAATGTTCTTACTGAAAAGGCACACTATGTCAGATTTATTGTATCCTGCATCAATAATAATAATAATATACATTGAATCATCTTTTGAGGATAATAATAATAATAATAATAATACACTCATGCCTATGACCAGTGTGAATGGAGTAGAACTATTTTATTTAATTACTAGCCGGCAGGCTCGCTTCGCTCGCCTGTAAATTCTGTTTAGAAGGGATTCGAAATTCATTGAACACAGCATTTCCAGACCTAATCTGGACCTGTTTACCAAATTTCAACATTTTCTGCCAATTGGTTCTAGAAAAATCTAGGAAAAACTCCAAAAATAGTAAAAAGCTAATATTGAACGCAACATCAGGAAGTGTATTGGACATAGTTTGAAACTTGATTCAATATCTTTCCAATTAGTTCATTTATAATGTCGCTGAACCATTGAGTTTACAGTAAGAAGTATAAAGGCGGAAGATATGCAACCCGCAATACATCTACAATTTAAAAAAATACTGATAAGTGGCGAAATCTTGAACGGAATTCAAAAATATCCTAACACAACATTTCTAGACCTTATCTGAACCTGCCTACCTAATATCAACATTTTCTACCGATTGGTTCTTGAAAAAATGAAGAAAACACAGAAAAAATTATAGAAAAACTCAAATATTTGGCGTATCCAAGAAATGTTTTCAAAACCCGTTCTTAGCGCGCGTCTAAACGTCCAATAGAACATGCCTGCCAAATTTAAACGCATTCGGTTCAGTGGATTTTTAGTTCTGGTGATGAATGAATGAATGAATCAGTGCCATTTCGTTTTTATATACAGGGTGTTTCAGGAGGAATGTGCAATACTTCTCAGGCTGATTCCTTACACCAAGTAGACAAAAAAGTTCCATGGGACCAACCTCCAAAAACGCTTTGTTACCGAGATAACAATGGCGGAAAATTGAGATTTTTCAAAAAATATTTATTTCTCTAATTTTTTAGAGGCTTTACTGAGGTTCTAAAATAATCAATTCCTATGTAAAATAAGCTGAGGAATTCAATGAAACCAGTCTGAAGTCTGTAACTTCAACGGTTATTGAGATAATTAAAAAAATATTCTTAAAAAACGCAATTTTTCAACAATAATGGTTATAACTGGATAAGGAATCATAAATTTGTATTTTTCATTAATGTAAGTTGAAGAGAGTCGGATTCTAAAGAAAAAGTAAATTGCAAAATCGCTACTCAATACAAATTTATCACTTGTGCTATGTTTTGTCGAATTTTGCGATTTTTATCGCTATTTCTGAGATTTGGGTAGGATTTACACAATCGCTGCCATTTAACTTTTTCTTTAGAATCCGATTCTCTTCAACTTCCGTCAATGAAAAATACAAATTTATGATTCATTATCCAGTTATAACCCATATTGTTAAAAAATTGCGTTTTTTAAGCATATTTTTTCAATTATCCCAATAACCGTTGAAGTAACAGACTTCAGACTGGTTTCATTGAATTCCTCAGCTTATTTTACATAGGAATTAATTATTTTAGAACCTCAGTAAAGCCTCTAAAAAATTAGAGAAATAAATATTTTTTGAAAAATCTCAATTTTCCGCCATTGTTATCTCGGTAACAAAGCGTTTTTGGAGGTTGGTCCCATGGAACTTTTTTGTCTACTTGGTGTAAGGAATCAGCCTGAGAAGTATTGCACATTCCTCCTGAAACACCCTGTATAGAGATAGAGACTTAAGAAATTCAAGATAAACTCTATTATATAGAGAGTGAAGAAATTCAAGAGAAGTGTAGTTTCTACAGAAGAATACTCTAGTAAAAAAAGAGAATGATAGCTGAAAAGATGAGGCACGCGTTTGCTGTAGCTAGCTCAATGATTGTGGAAAATTGAACTCACGAGTTCAAGATCCGTTACGTTCAATTGCATCGGTGCTCATCTGTCAGATTCATTCATCTCAGTACAGTTTGAATCTTGTTTGAATGGGACTCTGTTTTCTCTTGGAAAGGACCAATTTGTAGACATAGACATACTATCACTCACTCTCATCGCTCTGTCACACTCTCTCTCTCACCCTCTCTCTCTCTCTCTCTCTCTCTCTCTCTCTCTCTCTCTCTCTCTTGAGTTTGAGTGATGACAGAATCCGAGTAGACGTTGATACAAGTTCGAGCTCTTCGTTTGTTTCGTTTTCGTTAGATAAAAGTTGGAAATATATACTCAAAGTGATATCATTTCGTGCAGCTTTTCACGCTCTAGTCTGTGGTGAAATTCTAAGTCTGTGACTATCTTGAGGTGACAGTTATCAGTTATTTAATATATTGTCAAACATGCCTAGGTCGCCAAAAAAGTCCAATTCTCAGTTGAACAAGGCTGATAAGGAGTCATCGTCACAATCGTCCTCAGCATTGAGTTCGGATAAGCAGCCAGAGCCGACTTCCCCCACTCTTGCAATGTTGGCTATGGAGTTACGCTCTGGGCAGATCGACTGTCCTTCTCTTTCGCCGGCAGTAATCACGAGTATTGAAAACAACATTATTGCTAAATTTCTTGCGGATGGTAAGGTATATGAAAGACTCGCCAGTGAAATGATAAACAGTGTATCTGAAAGAGTTATAGAGGGTCTGACAGCATCTTTGAACTCTGCTATAAAACAAATAGTTGATCTCCAAACAGAGGTGGCATCTCTAAAAAAGGAGCTGAAACAAAAAGAGGACAGTTCTCTGTGTGTGATGGACGATATGGAGCAGTATCAGAGACGAAATAATATTCGTGTGTTTGGTGTTCCTGAATCACCTAATGAGAACACTGACCAACTAGTGATCGATGTATGTAAGGAGAAGTTAGGTGTGAATATCGAGCTTCACGACATCGATCGCTCGCACCGTGTCGGTCGAAAGTACACCGCCGCTGACGCGGTCTCCTCTACTGGTCCGCGACCCCGACCACGACCAATTATTGTCAAGTTTGTAAGCTATCGCCAGCGACGGGCAGTTTTCTCAGTGAAGAAAAAACTTCAGGGATCGGGCATTGTACTCAAAGAGGACTTGACTCGACGCAGGTTACAAGTCTATAATTCCATTGTCGAAAAGTTCGGCTATAAGAGTGTGTGGTCTCATGATGGAATAATCTATTGGATTGATTCTGAGGGGAAAAAGCATAGTACAACCGTCAAGTTGAACAGTGATGAGTGAATGATGGATCGTTAATGATTTTTTAATGCCTCGTGTGTTGCTTATTTATGAATTGATCAATTTCTGTCATTTTTGGGGTATAATTGTAGAGGCCCACATAATGGAATCATGAATTGATATTAGAGTATTATTAAAATAAATTTTGAGCAATAAAGGTGTAACAATGTATTGTGTTATGTATGTATTATCAATGGTGTAACAATGTATTGTATTTGTTACAATGCATTGTATGCCTAATAGTACAGTGCATTTAAATATTAATTTAATTTATTGCAGTCTACCAATATTCGCAAATAACATTATCAATTAATTGATTAGTTAGACAAATTATTAAATTTAAAAACTTCTTCATATTTTCTTAATTCAAATTGTTATTAAGTAGTCTGGGTTGCATTTGCTGGTTTTTGCTTTTTCCCATTAGTTTCAAATTTGACATTGATCATTTTCCTGTAACTTCTAATGACATAAATATATTGTTCCACATCATACAAAGGTAATGTTAGATATTTTAATCAATTGATTCATTAATTCATTCTATTGATGAAATTAATAACGGTGGATCTACTTTGATCCAAGTTAAACATTTAGAAGGTATTCAAATAACATCAATAACTGTTTGATTTCCTTTTGTTTATTAATTATCATCTACTGTTGTGAGTAATACTTTCACTTTCATCGCTATAAATAGCTTATTCATCTTTTTTGATGATTATTATCGATATTGTCTTACTACTTTTACTGTTATCGCTGTGAATAGCTTATCCGTCTATTATTTTGATGGTTGATAATAATGATTATTATTATTATTACTGTTCTCATTCTTTCTTAATTTTTATTACATGTAACGAATCTGAATGATTTTCACCACTTTTTCGACGTTCTCATCCCTTATAATTGACGGATATTTTATGGAGATTTTTATTCCTGGGAATATAACTTAATACTTTTTCGAGTTGGTTTTGAATGAATTGGAGGCTACTTGCTGATTTGCTCATTGTCAATGAATTATTATAGAATATTTTCTTGAAACTTTTCATCATTTGTTATCAATGTAATTTTTCATATGAGTGAGTTTGTAGATTGTTTCAAGTGATATATTATTCGATTTATGAAGTTATGAGGTTTATTAATATATATATTGAGTTTCTCGAATTGCTATTGAAATCATCTTATTGAGAGTAGAATTGAATCTGTGATTTGAATTTGAATTTCAAATTTATTCTTGGTCTCATTCAATAATCTTTATAGTTTTATTTTCCATTACAATGAGTTAGTGATTAGTTCTCATGGATTATTCTAAATAGAGTATTGAATTTCAATACAGTATTGTACTATCCAACTTATTTCTATTACATTAATTGATTTCTGCTCGGACTTCTTGTCAGTATGATTTTTAATTTGCAATTATCTTATAATTTCCTTTTGATTGATTGTATGAATGAGTGTGAGTGCTTATGTTTAAATTTTGAAAATCTAAAATTTCAGGATAGCCATGACTTTATATACTTGATTCGTGCCATGCTGTGCCCCTGCCCTTTGTCCTGTCTCCCTCATGACAGATAACAGTGCGGCCGCGCCAAACACTAAGGGCTTGATCCAACAGGCTTTTTCATCGTACCAACAATTTTTAAAAGTATGCCACGTTAATGCACAGTCACTCCAGTGTCACATTGATGAGTTTCGTGATTTGTTTAGTACGCAGGTATGTGATGTGATTCTAGTTTCTGAGACCTGGCTGAAACCTTCCATTTCATCCAAGGCTATTGAAGTCAATAATTTTAAAATCATTAGGAATGATAGGCTTCATAAAAATGGTGGCGGAGTGGCAGCTTTTGTGAAGGAGGGTTTGGACGTCAAAGTATTGTTCCAGTCTGATAATTCCAGACCTAATAGGCCTGAATTCATGTTTTTTGAGGTTTCAGCTAGAAACACCAAGGTTTTGATTGGTGTGTGTTACCGACCTCCTCATATCGGCTACATGTCTGAATTCGAGGATGCTCTCTTACAATGCATGGCGCCATTCAGTCATGTTATTGTTATGGGAGATTTTAACACAGACCTGCTTGGACGTGATACTTTTGACCTGACACAGCTGAAAACAATATTTTATACTTGCAATATGTCAATTCTTCCTTTGCAAGCTACACACCATACTGCAACTTCCAATACATTGCTTGATTTAGTTGTTGTGAGTGAGGGTGAGACTGTTAAACAACACGGTCAAATACCGGTACCAGGTATTTCAGCACATGATCTTGTTTATTGTATATATGCTTTGCAAGCTCCCAGAACACAGCCAAAAATAATCGGCTATCGAGATTATAAAAATATAAATTATTTTGAGCTGTTTGAGGACTTGTTTAGTATTCCATGGCATCTTGTTTATGAGGCTGATAACATTGATATGAAGTTAGACTTTTTCCAACAGTTCATGTGTGGCTTATTCAATAAGCATGTTCCTCTGAAGCACAAAAAGTCACACGGAGTCCAGCTCCATGGATTACACCAGAAATTCGACAGCTCATGAATGAGCGGGACCGGAAATTTCGATTGGCTAAGAGAACTGGGTGTCCAATGATATTTGGTGAGTACAAGTCATTTAGAAACCGTTGTAAGCTGAGGCTTAGGAACTCCAAATCCCATTATTTTCGAAACCTGTTAACCAACAACAGATCTTCCTCATTTGTTTGGAAGACTGTGAAGGGTATGGGGGTGGGGAAGGAGAAGGGTGTGGCTAAAATTTCACATAGTCTTGAGGAGCTCAACTCTTTCTTTTGCAATATACCAGTCAGTGTGGATGGTGCACGGGCCTATGCAGATAGATTTGAGATCAATGTTTCAGAAAATGAGTTCCAATTTTCTGAAGTGAGTGAGCTCCAAGTTTTTCACATTCTCAACCGGATCACAAGCAATGCAGTTGGTGAGGACTGTCTCCCTATAAAATTCATAAAAAGTACCCTTCCTGTCACACTTCCTCATATCACTCATATTTACAATTTCTCACTAATGTCCGCAGTTTTCCCGACTTACTGGAAATACTCAGCTGTCCTCCCTTTGAATAAAATTCCTAATCCTACTTCCTTCAGATTACAGACCCATTCATATCCTTTCTTCTTTGTCTAAAGGCTTGGAGAGAGTGGTCCATCAACAGATTAATAGTCATCTCTCTTCAAATAACTCTTTAAGTCAATTCCAGTCAGGTTTTCGAAAGGGACATAGTACCACGACTGCTTTGCTTCGTGTCACAGATGATATTCGTCAAGCTATGGATGATAGAAAAGCTACAATGATGGTTCTGATCGATTACAGCAAGGCTTTCGACTGTGTCCATCACTCTCTTCTACTGAAGAAACTTAGAAACTTGGGATTTTCAGCTCATGTGGTCCAATGGTTGAGCTCTTACCTGGGTAATCGCTGTCAGTCTGTGAAGTTTGGTGGTCGTTCATCGGGATATTGCATTGTTGAGAGAGGCGTTCCTCAGGGTTCTGTCCTTGGACCCCTACTTTTTAGTATCTATATAGATGATGTCACCAATATATTCCAATACTCAAAACTACATCTGTATGCTGATGATCTACAATTGTACATTCATTTTGACTTGAACAACTTTGCGGCTACAGTTGACAAAATGAACCTGGATCTTGATGCTCTTACTGACTGGACTTACAGGCACGGACTCAGGATAAATGAGACTAAATCAAAAGCAATAATTATTGGCTACACTAAGCTTACTACTCGCCGAGGGATTGACTTCAGTAGAGGACCTTTCATTCAAATTAACAATAAGAACTTGCCATACAGTGACTCAGTTAGAAATCTAGGTTTGATAGTTGACAAGAATCTTGATTGGACTGAGCAAATCAATGTTACATGTAAAAAGGTATTTGCAAGTATTCACTCACTAAAAAAGATTGGTGACTGTATCCCTTTTCGTGTGAAAGTTATGCTTGTAAAGTCTTTGATCTTTCCATATTTCAATTATGGTGACATTGTTGTCAATGATATGAGTGTTGTCTTGTCTGAAAGGTTACAAAGAGCACATAATTATAGTATAAGATTCATTTTCAATCTAAGACGGGATGACCATATCAGCCCATACTTTCAGCAGCTTGGTTTGTTAAAGCTTAGACCTGTGAGGCAATATCATGTTCTGATGCTGCTATATGATTTAATTAATTTTAAACGTCCAGGGTACTTGGCAAATCAGTTCATCTTCATTAGACAGCGAAGTGGAAGGGGCACTAGACATGGTTCTCAGTTATTGGTGATCCCTAATCACAGAACCTCCATGTACAGCAAATCTTTTCATGTGACAGCTTGCAGAACTTGGAATCAATTGCCTGTGGCTATTAAGAGTGTGAATGGTCGAGCTCTGTTTGGCGTGGCAGTGTTGAACTGGCTGAGGGGGGGCGGCATGGCTTAGGTGTGGACCGATTTGAGGCTCATCAATATTTCTATCAAATTCTGGAATAAGGCTTTTCTGGTAGCATTATACTTTTCAATTTTTGCTTTCTCAATTTCAGTTAATGCAAAGAATTTATTTATTTAAAATTGAATAATTTATCTAAAATTATTGGCTATTTTATTTGGCTTGTGTGCATGTGTGAGTGGATGCTTATTTTGAGCACAAAGAAATATTTTTCCTAGAATATCTGTAATGGAATAAAAGTAATTTTCTTTTTTTTTATCGTATTTAGTTTCGATTATTATTGATTCTTTTTATGAGGAATGTACTTGTTTGTTTAAAACTAAAATGATTGTATATATTTATTGTACATAATGTAAAGGGTTGAGTGGTAGAGAGGACCAAGAGTCTTAACTCCGCCCTTAATAAAGGCAATTTATCTATCTATCTATCTATCTCTTATGATGTATGCTATCTCTCTTTCTCACTCTCTCTCTCTCTCTCTCTCTCTTAGGGTTGTGTGGTAGAGAGGACCAAGAGTCCTAACTCCGCCCTTAATAAAGGCAAACATTCAATCAATCAATCAATCTCTCTCTCTCTCTCTCTATCGATATCCTTATTATCCTTTCCCAAGAATGGACATATATATGTGTAAACTTCGCCTTTTCACTTAGATAACTTACACTCCTTATTCATTTTGCAGAACCTCGAATTAAAATTTTGTATAAATTTTGCATTCATTACTTCACCGTTTTATTGTATTTTTACTAGAAGTTTCTATTTTGTGAAATTTATAGGATAATTTTGTTTTACTCATTTATATTACAATGTATAATCTAAGCCGAATTTTGTTATCTATTTGAATAAAGTAATCTAATCTAATCTAATCTCTCTCTCTCTCTCTCTCTCTCTCTCTCTCTCTCTATCGATATCCTTATTATCCTTTCCCAAGAATGGACATATATATGTCTAAACTTCGCCTTTTCACTTAGATAACTCACACTCCTTATTCATTTTGCAGAACCTCCAATTTAAAATTTGTACAAATTTTGCATTCATTACATCACCGTTTCCGTATTTTTACTAGAAGTCTCTATTTTGTGAAATTTATAGGATAATTTTGTTTTACTTATTCATATTACGATGTATAATCTAAGTCGAATTTTGTTATCTATTTGAATAAAGTAATCTAATCTCTCTCTCTCTCTCTCTTAGTTGGTTAAGTGTAAGACAGGACTTAGTCCTAACTTCGCCGTTTCATGGCTAGTAACGGAGTAGTCTTATTTTAGTATTTATATTAAAAAGTTGTATTTGCTATACATGAATAAAGTTATTCTATCTATCTATCTATCTATCTCTCTCTCACTCACTCGATCATAAATGCTGTACTCTACTAAAGTGAATAATCTAATCTAATCTAATTTCTCTCTCTCTCTTTCCCTCTCTGACAGGGAGTCACTCACTCACTCTCTCTCTCTCTCTCTCTTTCTCTATTGTCTATTTGATGTCTATTGATTGATCAACGATAAATTTTGAAAATAATTTGAAACAACTTGGATTCAACTTATTAACTCATACAGGACTGAGAAAGAGGTGAAATCACTAGATTTATACAATAGACATCTCTTTGGATAATAAATTCAACATGCATGATATTTCTTTTAAATTCCAAACATTGTTTCGAAGCAGTAGTCAATTGGACCCATAAAATATAATTGATTTGATACTGCTATTCATCATTCATTTGCTCTCTATTGTTTTCCTGCTGCTACCTTGTGAAATTTTAGATTTTAATTCTCATCAATTTCACTTTACATCACAAACGGCTTGTTAATAATATTCCACTACAAAATAGACTGAAGTATCGCCAGAAATATTTTATTACTAAAGTTTATGTTAATTTAGTAGATTTTTATTTCTAATAATAGTATATACAGGGTGTTTCAGGAGGAATGTGCAATACTTCTCAGGCTGATTCCTTACACCAAGTAGACAAAAAAGTTCCATGGGACCAACCCCCAAAAACGCTCTGTTACCGAGATAACAATGGCGGAAAATTGAGATTTTTCAAAATATTTTATTTTTTCTAATTTTTTAGAGGCTTTAGTGAGGTTCTAAAATAATCAATTCCTATGTAAAATTAGCTGAGGAATTCAATGAAACCTGTTTGTAACTTCAACGGTTATTGAGATAATTGAAAAAAATATGCTAGAAAACGCTATTTTTCAACAATAAGGGTTATAACTGGATAAGGAATCATAAAATTGTATTTTTTATTAATGGAAGTTGAAGAGAGCCGGATTCTAAAGAAAAAGTTGAATGGTGGCGATTGTGTAAATCTTACCCAAATCTCAGAAATAGCGATCAAAAATCGCAAAATCGCTATTAAACACAAATTCATCACTTTTGTCAATTTTGCGATTTTTGATTGCCATTTCTGAGATTTGGGTAAGATTTACACAATCGCCGCCATCTAACTTTTTTTTCAGAATCCAGCTCTCTTCAACTTCCATTAATAAAAAATACAATTTTATGATTCCTTATCCAGTTATAACCCTTATTGTTAAAAAATGGCGTTTTTTAGCATATTTTTTCAATTATCTCAATAACCGTTGAAAATACAAACTTGGAACTCGTTCCATTGAATTCCTCAGCTAATTTTACATTGGAATTGATTATTTTAAAACCTCACTAGAGTCTCTAAAAAATTAGAAAAATTAATATATTTTGAAAAATCTCAATTTTCCGCCATTGTTATCTCGGTAACAAAGCGTTTTTGGGGGATGCTCCCATGGAACTTTTTTGTCTACTTGGTGTAAGGAATCAGCCTGAGAAGTATTGCACATTCCTCCTGAAACACCCTGTATATTTTATTACTGATCTATTATCATCTTTCATTCACTCACTCATCATCACCTTCGCTTAAAATACATTGCTATCAGGTCGCAATTGTATCAATAAATAATAATTAAACGAATCTATATGGAATCACCCATGGAACAACTCAATTACATAGTAAATAATAGATTTTCTTTTACGAAAAAGCTGTCAGAAAATTCCACCCTATGAATTTCAAACGTCCAGGAATCATAATACAATAACGAAAGTAATGAATGATTTGCAGGTATTGTCAACTATTAGTATGGGAAAACATAGCACAGCTTTTAAAATTACGCAATCTTCAATGAAAAAATTATGACATGAAAAAATGTGTCACTAGTCAAACGCGATTACAATTAAAATCGTATCAAACAACCTTCTACAAGAAAACCACAAACCGACATTTTTGGCATGATTCTTTATTATGCACCGTCAGAGCTAAGCAGTCTCTGTGGTTAAACTCTATCCTTCTTTCACTTTTCTTTTTCATCATAATCATCATCATCTTCTTCTTCTTCTTCTTCTTCCTATTATTTTCTTCCTAGTCTTCTTCCAATCCAATTTCCTTCTTCCTATTCTTCTTCTTCTTCTTCTTCTTCTTCTTCTTCTTCTTCTTCTTCTTCTTCTTCTTCTTCTTCTTCTCCTTCTTCTTCTTCTTCTTCTTCTTCTTCTTCTTCTTCTTCTTCTTCTTCTTCTTCTTCTTCTTCTTCTTCTTCTTCTTCTTCTTCTTCTTCTTCTTCTTCTTCTTCTTCTTCTTCTTCTTCTTCTTCTTCTTCTTCTTCTTCTTCTTCTTCTTCTTCTTCTTCTTCTTCTTCTTCTTCTTCTTCTTCTTCTTCTTCTTCTTCTTCTTCTTCTTCTTCTTCTTCTTCTTCTTCTTCTTCTTTTTTCTTCTTCTTCTTCTTCTTCTTCTTCTTCTTCTTCTTCTTCTTCTTCTTCTTCTTTTCTTCTTCTTCTTCTTCTTCTTCTTCTTCTTCCTCTTCTTCTCCTTCTTCTTCTCCTACTCCTTTTCCTCGTCATACTTCTTCTTTCCTCTTCCCCTTCCTCTTCCTTCTCATCTTTTCTCTTCTTTTTTCCTCATCTTTTTTTCTTTTCTTCATCTTCTTTTCTTTATACTACGTTTTCTGCTCTCCTTTCACACGATGCACAATATTTTCCAAGTATAGTCCGTCCAAGCAAAGAAGACCCTCTAGCAAGATGAGAAAATGACTCCAGCTCCGTCAATATTGGTTTAAAAATTATTGATTCAGTTCCAATCGTAGGAAACATTCTGATCTACAATTTGAGCCCAAATCAATATTATTCGAACAAACATTGACCGAGCTGGAGTCATTTTCTCATCTTGCCAGAGGGTCTTCTTTGCTTGGACAGACTCTACCAAGCAATGTCTTTCAGAACACTGTTCTCAACAATCAGTGCCTATAAGTACTCTATAATACTATAATAATATAAGTAATTATAGTACTCTTTTACAATATTTTCTCAGCTGTTTCTGAAATCCGCGTTCCCTTTTCACGACAATTCTCTTCAACTGAACGAAAGTGGAAATAACTGAAAGTCATAGTGCACAATAGCTGGGTTGTGTAATTCGTTTTTTTAAATATTTTTTTATTGTGGTTTTGCTTCCTATTATGTCTACGAAACTTAGTACAGTTCTACGTGTTGCTGACGCCAAAGAGTTGGGTGGTTTCGTCTGTCTCTTATACATGATGTAACCTACTAACAGCTTATCTATTGCCTCTTATGATTCCAAAAACATTTTTGGATTTTTTTCAACTCTAAATGATAACTGTAATCTCAAATGATAACTCTAACTCGGAAATGGCAACACTGTAATGCTCGCCGAACACTGATGATGCTATTGGTGGTTGCTTGAACCAATCACAGTGAACGTCTGCCATTGGCCTAGATAAGCTTCTCCCCGATAAGCAGTTCTTACAAACGTTACCAAATGGCGATTCAAACAGAAAGCTCAATGATGGAAGATTGATAAAAAGATTGATAAAAAGATAGATTGATAAGTTGCAAAATGACAATCCAAACAGCAGACACAAGAATAAAAGATTAATAAGTTGAAAAATGGCGATTCAAACAGGAAACTCAATAATGCAATATTAATAAATAGTTACAAAATGGCGATTCAAACAGGAAACTCAATGATGGAAGATTGATAAATAGTTGCAAAACGTTCAAAATGACAATTCAAACAGCAGACACAAAAATAAAAGATTAATAAGTTACTAAATGGCGATTCAAACAGCTAACACAATAATGCAATATTAATAAATAGTTACAAAATGGCGATTCAAACAGGAAACTCAATGATGGAAGATTGATAAATAGTTGCAAAATGTTTTAAAACGGCGATTTAAACAGCAAACACAATAATAAAAGATTGATAAACAGTTACAAAACGTTGAAAATTACGATTCAATCAAAAAACACAATAATAGAAAATTATAATAACTAGTTACAATAACATACAAAATAAATAGAAAAATGTTACCGAATAATGAAAAAACAATACAATAAGATATAACTGTAACAAATGAGTAGAAAATTTATGATAAAACTGACTAAGTGGTGTTGTACAAAGTTTAGTAGAAAGTTTTACTAATCTTTACTAATTATTCATTACTCTTTACTAATCTTGGTGTTGTACTACGTGTAATTCTGCTGTACTCTGTGTAATCTGGTTGTTAAAACGACTGGCGGCTCGTAACCACGAAACAGGTGAAGTGCCCGTATCTATTTACTATACAGCACTTCACCTGTTTCGTGGGCACGAGCCGCCAGTGCCCACTGACGTTTTTTCAACTTTTAGTTTTATCAGTTTTTTCAACTCAAAACTGATCTGTGTTACAAACTTATTGAACAAGAAATCGATAGTTTATCTAATCACGAGTTTCAGTCATATAAGGTCACCGCAGTCGTGTTCGCTCTTCATGCTATACAGGTGACAGTTGGTAGATCAAGTGTGAAATTATTCCACAAAATGGCGGCTCAAGTACTTAACATAATTGCACGGATTTTCCTCCAAGCCACATTGAACACTGGCGGCTCGTACCCACGAAACAGGTGAAGTGCTGCACAGTAAAAGATACGAGCACTTCACCTGTTTCGTGGGTACGAGCCGCCAGTGACATTGAACATTTGAGTCTTTCAACTATAGTCTGTCCAAGCAAAGAAGACATTCTGGCAAGATTGAAAAATCACTCCGGCTCCGTCAATATTGGTGCAAAAATTGTGAATTTTATCTCAAATTGTAGGAAACATTCTGATCTACAATTTTTGAGACCAAATTTATAAATTTTAAACCAATATCTACCGAGCTGGAGTTATTTTCCCAAATTTCCCGAATGTCTTCTTTGCTTGGACAGACTATAACTTGAGCATTGAAACATTCGGTTGTCATTTAATTTCCATTGTAATTCAGTTGTCAAGTACTGGCTTGAGACATTTGGTTCGATAAGATTACTGGCGCTATAATCCGGCAGTAAATTTAGATTGTTCGAATTTTTGTGTGTGGTACAGTACTTGAATTTGTTGGAAAAATAGATCAAGTGGATCTTGAAGGTTATGCTTGTTACGTCATTTTTGAGGAGAAAATTTTGGCTTCTTTCATCAATTTGAAGTTTAAAAATCACAATCCTATTCATAATTGAACTTTCTTTAAGGAAATTTGTTGTGTTGCGAGCAGAGATAATAGAACTATTCCATTAGTTCTATTTCATTCTCACTGGTTGCAAGAACTTGCCAACATTAAATTAAAAATTTGAACATTAGATTAAATTTTCATTTCATTTATTTATCAACATGATCACACAAATCATAAAATAATAATTAAGAACTGGGATAGAAAAAATATGTTGAGCCTGTGCTATTTCTTCCTAAATTTTGTTGTATGTTTAGTCCAAAACAAGGTTATGTGGTTCCACCGCACTTCACACAATAATTTCAATGTACCAGTTGTAGGCTGTATAGATTGTTGTGTATTAAATGTGCATATTCACATAGCGCTTTGGAAAGCTCTTGTACAAAACCGCTTGTAACAACTTTTTCTTGTATAAAATCTGAAACAAATCAACTCAATATTAGCGCAGATGATGTAAATATCACTTTCAAAAAATGTTGTAGTTGTATCACTGTGGCTCTGTCCAGTGTCGTTGAGATGTTTGATTAGTTCAAAACTTGGAAATTTGGTGGGTTTGTGAAAAGGGTACAAATGAGGGATTGTAAAAATAATGATTATGAAAACAGAAATAAATCATTTCTTCTACAAAAATAATGAGAAATTGAATGTCGAAGAACAAATCTATGCCCTGATATTAGTTGATGAGATAATAGAACATTCTTTTTAAAAATATCATAACTACATAAATAAAGTTTGTAAAAAGAACTTGATATGCTACTCCATTGATGCATCGAAAATTTAATCCCATAATGATAAGTATTTTTATTATATAACAAGTTGAATCCTTCCAATAATATCATTGTCTATCATGAAAAGTTATTTTTACTTTCTAAGAAACCTTATCAGAACTAATAATGGATAGGTCAATAGAACAGAACAATGAGTAACTGATAACAGTCCAATTATTCATCATGTTAGGATATGACATATTGTACATACGGTAGTTGTTATCAATGAATAATTAGCCTACCCATATTTTACTGTTATTATTAGTATTGTATCAACAAATTTAGAATAGATAGATTCTATTTGATAGATCAAGCTACTAAATCAGAATTCACGATTCAAATACAAAATAATACAGTTGAAATGATTATAGGAAGCAATAAACAATATTATATTTTTTTGTTTATTTTTTCATGAAATTGTTGTAAGTTGTTGGATGATGATGACGATGATGATGATGAGGATGATGATGATGATGATTTTCAATGATTACTTAGCTAATGAATATTAGCTCTATATATTGTATATTAATGAATTCATGATACCAATTCAGTTTTTACTTTTATTGTGGTTCACTCCAATTTGTCGGCTACAACTGACCTGAACCGTTTTATCAAATTTAAAGCTCCCTCAAAATATAAAAGCTCACCACATCAATAAATATGAATATATCTGTATATAGACCGGATGTTTTGTTGTAAGATAACGTTATCGCGACTTTTTCCCAAAACCATAACTTACTAAAACTGACCATAACTTGCATTGATTTGTTACAATGTTGTAGCGTTATATTGAACAAATTATCGTTTTAAACAACCTTCCACAACTTTATTTCTTTGCTGTAGATCAATATAACTTTGTGATTGATTTGTTAGATCCTCTCAATTTTCTATTGAAAATGATAAAATAAAACAGATTTGTGATTTGTGATTCATTGTAATGATGTATAGATAGCCAATAGGACTTCATAATTCAATGTTTCACGAGCAGATTTTTTATAATCTAAGTTAGGCCTAATGTACATTCATGTAATGTAATGAAATTGATGTAATGTAAATTTGGATATTATTTTAATGATGCATATGATAGGCTTCATCTTCCATCATGAGGTTTTTTCCAATAAATTGGTGTCCAGTCCTGAGAGAATTTTGTAAAACGTACTAAAATATTCTGAATGTTATGAAAAAGTAGTAGTTAATACAACCTTATCAACACTATTCTCTAATTTATATTCTACACCCTCTGTTGTTGACTATGATAGTAATCATAATCATAATCAATTCATCAAAATGAAAAAAAAAGTTATCAATCAATTATCAGTCATTACGTTATCGTTCAGATATAAAACAAGAAGGATCAGATCAAGTATTAGTAATACATTATTAGGACAAGTATAGGACAGTATTAGGAGTTACAAGTATTAGGATCAGTTACAAGTATTGTAACTCTAATGAATTTAACGGTAAACTTTATAAAACTAATAGAGTAAACTTCATAGTACACTACTAATATACTACTGGAAATACCTTCTTGAAATAATAGAGAAATAAAACAATAATTATTACTTTACTGTGTAAGTAACAAACGGAAGACGTGACCCAGTTCTTGAACTTTGCTTACTTTCTCAGACTAAGTGGAAATCCTAGTTTGATTTCATTTTACGGCCGAGAAAAAGGAGAGGATGAAGAAGAAGAAGAAGAAGAAGAAGAAGAAGAAGAAGAAGAAGAAGAAGAAGAAGAAGAAGAAGAGGATGAGGAGGAGGAAGAGTGTGGGAACTTGCAACTTTCCCAGGCTATTGTAAATTATTTTTAGTAAAAATCAACCATCAGAAAGCTGTCTTGTCAATGTTGTAGTTATAGAACTATAGTAATATTGCTGATCATGAATTGGTGTATATTCTAACTGTTGTTTTCAGGTGCAAAATTGGTATAGTTAACGCTGGAAAGTTAGGCCGTTTCGTCTGTTCCTTGAGCGCTTCAACAGCTGATTGATATTGTCAATGAGAGTTGTCATTCGTCCATGCCTAGATGATGTTTTTGAAATTAAAAGTGATGTTTATATGCTTTTCATTAGCTGTTAGTTGGTTACATCAAGAGCCCAACGTTTTGACATCAGCTTTAGACAATGCAGTTACCATTTTTTAAAATCTTCAAGTTGCCTTATGTTTACCTAGTAGCTGTTCTAAATTGGATGTTATATTACAAAGTAAGTAATGAAGTAATGTAAGTTACATGAAGTAAGTTACATTACGTACAAGAGACAGACGAAAGCACCCAACTCTCAGGCGTCAGCTGTAGGCTACAGTATGCGAAATTCCCCTTCAAATTATTTCAAATTAATGTGAACTAGTTTCCTGAATAACTAACTGTTCTTGAACAAAAACGGCACCGCACTCTATGAAATTTGTATTTGATGTTACTTCCGGCTCAGTGTAACAAGTATGAAATAGGTAATGCAATGTATTGGGAGTCGAAAGATACATCCAGTAGAGTATAACAATGTTATTGAGGCCTGTCTTCAGCTATAATATTCTCTTGTAAAAGTGAAGGGGTTTATGATTCGTTGGAATGCTGGCTGATTTTGAAGCAAGATGAAGCATCATGGAAAGAGAAGATGATTATGAGAAGAAGAAGTATTAGAGAAAGAAAGTTTCTAAGTGGAAAAACGAGGGAGTGAGTGAAGAAAGAGTGAGAGAGTGTGATCAAGGAAGAGATATTGAGAGGGAGGAAGCGAGTGATAGAGAGAGAGAGAGTGAGAGTGTTTGACCAAGAAAGAGATAGAGAAACTTACGATATGATAGTTGTAGTCTGTCCAAGCAAAGAAGACCCTCTGGCAAGATGGGAAAATGACTCAAGCTCGGTCAATATCGGTTCAAAAATTATCAATTTGATCTCAAATTGTAGGAAACAATATGATCTACTATATTAACCATATTTATAATTCTTAAACAAATATTGACCAAGCTGGAGTAATTTTCCCATCTTGCCAGAGGGTCTTCTTTGCTTGGACAGACTTCAGCTCACTAGAACAGAAAAGAGAGTATGAGAGAATGAAAAAACGGAGAAAGATGAGAGTATATGGAGGAAGGAAGCAGAAAATTAGGATGATGGAAGGAAGAATAGAATGTCGGAAAACAAGAGTTGAAGAGAGAGATTATTATGAGAGAGAGAGAGAAGAATGACATAAGGAGTAGAAGAGACGTCAGACCGTTATGTTGAGAAAGGGTACCGTACTTTACTGGAAATTTTACTCAAGGAAAAATGAGATGGGTGTTCAGATTTTATCACTGGTAAATTGTAATTTCATGATAAGTTTTTTATAATCATACGCTTCATACTTTCATAGTTTTCTCAGAATATCTTGTACAGCATAATGTTGTTGTACCACTAACACTCTTTTATCTTTTTTTCGGGTACTCAAAAACATTGTTCCAATTTCAATAATCTATGGATAAACATATACTGAAAAACGTTAATAGCTTGTCAACTTTTCATTGTTGTATCATGGGAATTCAGAATGAACATCGTTTAAACTCTATCAGGTTCTGAAATTCTAAAAAGGTTTTGAAATATTTTTTGATAGTGTTATTATCCAAATATGATTGCTTGCAAAACAGTTTTTTTATTTCTCAGCATGTTGAAATTTAATTAAGTGGAAATTGATAATTTTTAACGATTTTATAAATTTTCATGCTATTGAGTCTCATACCATCTTCAAATTCTCAGATTGAATGATCATAGGTTTTTTAAGTTTGAAAGTTGAAATTTGTGGGTAGAATGTAAGTGCACATTGTGAATATGAGAACTTCAATTTAGAATAGCTATTGAAATCCAGAAATAAATAGTTTTGGACAATTTGTATGTGTTCCATTCATTAAGCCATTTTTTCAAATAAATAGATATGATTATATGAATATCTTATAAATAGACATAATAATTTTACCAGAACGTGTAATGTCGAAATTTTCTTTGAAACGAGAATTTTAAAACTAGGCCTAAATTAAATTACATTTTCTTCTTACCCATTTACCTGCAAAAATCTGCGACAACTCGCTGCTCATCTATTGCTCTAATATTCAATTTCATGCGTATTTTGTCAAATTTCCATCAATTTCTCAAAAAAAAATATTTAGGTCACAAATGAACACCTTCAAAAATTTTCATCTATTTTACTATTTTTTCTAGTTACTTATTTAATTTTTTTTTTCAAAACGCAATGAACGGCATCAAAAATATCCTTCAACTTCACTATTTCTTCTCTATACTAATTTACAATTTTCTTCTCGTCACTGATTCCACTTATTCCTTATTTCGATTTTGTCCGTTTTCGCCACTAATTTACTCATTTGTTTTCAGTTCGTAATGAACTGCATCGAAAATTTCGATCAATTTTACCACCTTTTTTGTTACTTATTCCTAAATTTTCCGACTGTTTCAGTACGCAATGAACGGCATAAAAGTTTCTATCAATTTCACAATTACTCGTTATTTATTTACCATTAATGAAGTTATAATATTGCGAAGTGGAACAACTCTTTGGGTCTCCCCACTAATGGAAGCATACGCTAAATAATAATAAAATTTACCATTTCCCTCTTGTCACTGATTCCACTTATTCCTCCTCTTAAAAATTACCATTAATTTCACTATCTTTCAAATTTCCAAAAATTTACGAATTTCTCCATGTTTTCAGTTCGTAATGAACATCTTCAAAAATTTTCATCAATTTCACTATCTATTCTTTATTCTTTCTTTACAATTGCGACTTGGTTATTGGTTATTCTTGTTATTAATTCCTCAATTTTTCCGTCTGTTTCAGGACGCAATGAACGGCATGACGAACGGCACCAACGGTCACTCGGCCGCTGACCACTGCCCCGAACTGAACGGCGCCTGCGCCAAAAACACGTGGACCATCGGCCTCATCAACGTCCAATTCCGCTATCTGACCGCCGAAACGTTCGGCTTCAAAATCAACGCGAACGGCACGTCCCTAAAAAAGAAACAAATATGGCGACTGGAACCAGCTGCCAATGGAGAAATCTATTTGCGATCCCATCTCGACAAATATTTGGCCGTGGATAGTTTCGGGAACGTAACATGTGAGAGTGAGGATAAGGAACCGGGTTCCAGGTTTCAGATTGTGGTATCCGAGGATAGTTCTGGGCGCTGGGCGCTGAGGAATGTGGTGCGTGGTTACTTTCTGGGCGCCTCGCAGGATAAGCTGGTGTGCACGGCTAAGGTGCCGTCCGACCCGGAGTTTTGGCTCATGCATTTGGCTGCACGACCTCAGGTGAGCTGATTTTTATAAATTTTTCTTTCATGAAAGTCATTGAAACTTGTCTTATAGAGTGCATTAATAGTGGGTTATAAGATGAAGATGGAAATGAAAATGTGTCCAGATCAAGTATATTTTTTATTTTATTAAGGCTAATAGAGTAATCGAAATGGTAACAGTGAAAAACTTTTAACACTGAAATATCCATCCAATTAGTTACAGTGTAGCTGACCCTGGAAACTCGGGCGGTTTTGTATGTCTCTAATACGTGTTGTAATCTACTAATAGTTGATGTAGAGCATTGACTTTTTAATTTCAAACATCATTTAGGCATATCTGAATGACAACTCTAATTGACAACATCAGCTGTTCGAGCGCACAAGCAGTGGACGAAAACGCCCAACTTTTTGGTGTCAGCTATAACATATACATGATTACTATTTATAACTTACTACTATAACTTGAAATATTTTGAGACCTTTAGATAACTGTCTCCTAGAATGGAAGAGAAGTGACTCCGCAATTGAAGAATATCAAGGAGACCAAATACTTGAAATCAATTGACACTATACGAATATTAGGTTGAGTAAGAAGTTTTGGTTCCCATTTCAGTTAAATACCTTGATCTCTATGTTATAGAACTATTTGAATACTTAATTAAGAGAAACCAAAGCAACGATAGTCAATACGATAATCGTACGTTGATGCAATTTTTGTTAAAATGGCTTTCATTACTAGACTAAATGGCTTTCATGGCTTTCACTACTAGACCGTGGAAGTGATTATTTCGTTTGAATCACCATCATCGACGTTCCAAGTAGAGATTTTAAAGTAGGCCCTACTGTAAATTACATAATATTCATACCCACGGATACTGAATTGTGTTATCCGTTCATATACCTAGATTTATTCCCAAAATTGCAATTACCAGGCGTATTAACAACTATTGCAAATGTTTCATGAATACATTTTCACTTTTTTCAATATTCCGAGGAATTTGCAAGCAAGTAATGTACTTGGCAAGCTTTCCGAACGCTTGACTGAAGTTATTTTCAGTTTCCTGTCTCGCATTCCAGCCTATGACAACTTTTTAGATTCCACAATTCGCATGCGAAAACGAACAGAAATAGTATGTTCTTAGATGCAAAAAGGAACAGAAATTGCCTGTTTTCAGATGCAAAAGGAAGAGAAATTACCTGTTTTTAGATAGGAAAAGGAAAAGAAATTGTCTGTTTTTGAATGTAATTGAGCGGCAAATACCCAGGCAGAGCGAGTTGAAGGCTCATAAATCTTTGTCAGTCAGTTGAAATTGCCAGTGGATATAAGATTGTAGCTTGAGATACATTATTGTAAAATTCTTGCTAGAATCTAGCGGTAAATCGTGTACTGGTGTTTTTCTGCAATATTTCAAGAAGATATGAGAAAGTTTAGATAATCGTAAATAAGTATTTCATTTTGAATGAGATAGTTTGTAAGTACCTAATAAAATGTGATCCTTTCATTTATTTACATAATCAAATCCTTCATTTAGATAAATGAGATCTTTTTATTTAGATAATTAATACATTTTACATTACATTTTCTCTTCAATAAGAATTCAAAGAGTGAAATATTTTACAAATTAGAAAATTTCACAGCTAAGCTCGGTTAATAAGTTATTCTTTATTTAAGATTTGTAATTGTTGTAGATACGCTCAAAAATAGTAATGTGACTATCAAAATTAAATAATATCAAGTTTGGACGGTTGGTATTATTTCTTGTTTCCAATATCATTTCATAGCTATCATGGCACAGTTATTTTGGCAAACTTTTTGAATGCAAAAAACTAAAATCTAAATCTCAACCTATTATTAAACATTTTTGAAAACGAACCAATCCTTTTCAGTGATGATAATGATTATCAAAAAATGATAAGGGGTCATCTAGATTAAATAATCAGGAAGAGTCAACCTATTTGTAGAAGTTTGTTAGTGGAACTACATTGACGATTATTATTAGAAACCGTAATCAGGAAATAAGGCGAAGAAATTTACGAGACTAATCTCCTGATTTCAACCAATCATGAAGCTTCTTTCACAGAACTACTCATTGGCACAACCACAGCTACCAATTAAACATAGTTTCAGCACTTATTTCAACGCATAAAATAATGAGAGCACCTCTCAAAACCAATGATTAGCATAATTGTTGATCATGAACTATCTGGGTTGTTGAAATTGGGGCGAATCATAATTTGCTTTCAAAAGATGAGCCAGTTTGGAAGAGACCTTTAGATTTTAAATGTTTCCTCACTGAATACGATACTCCCATGCTATATAAATGGTAATTTTGGATGGACATAAATTTTAATGCGTTCCATAAGTAGCTGGAACATCAAAGTATCAGAAGGAAGTTTTGTTATACTTCTCTTTTCATATTTTTGTCTCCTTCTTTCTTATTCCTTTATTCCTTCTTGCCTCATAATTTCCTCTATTTCTCCTTCCTTCGTCCTTTCATTTATTTCTTCTTCCATCTTTAGGATCTTCTCTATCCTTATTTCTCTCTCTTTCCCACCTACTACCCCTTTCATAGTGTCTCCTCTCTGGTTTCATAGCTCATAAACTGTTCAAGCCTATTCTCACTCCCATAATACATCTTGGTCATCAATTTCTTTAACCTTTCGTTATTCCTGGTTTCTCTTCTCCTTGGTTTTATACCTCATAATTATCGTATCAACCTCATTTCTTCCACATAATTTCATTTTCCTAGTCATCAACTTCGTTGAACTTTTTGTTCTTCCTCCTCCATTTTGATTTTTTTTTATTTCTCCCCTATTATTATTTTCATTAATTCATAATTATTCAGAAAGTACTTCCCAGCCCTAACTCCCCCTAGTGAAGAAGATTTTCATTCCATTCGATTTCATTGCAACAGCTTGGAGTGCACTGTTTGATCAGTGGGTATTGATCTGTGTGACAGTCTGCTATTGGTCGAGGGAGGGAGGAGTCTATAGCCACGCCCACAACCAATAGGAAGGCACTACGTCACACAGTACCTCAACAACCGGATACTCCAATTCCTTCAGCCATTTGCTTTCCGTAAATCAGATCATAATGTTCTTTCCACCATTTTGTTATGTATTCTATTCAATTTGGTCGAATTGTAGACATAGACAAACCTAAATTTTGAGATTCTATTCTTAATTGGAATTTATTCATTTATTTATTCTGTAGATTAATTACAATAAAGGGTTAAAACACAGACAACAAAGTCCAAAACGTCTTTTCACAAATTTCGATACATTTGAAAAGAGGTTATGTTTTCAAGATCATCAACACTATCAGCACAATTCACAAATTTCTACTGTCAAAAATTAAAAACTATCATTTAGAATTTTGGAGGTCGATTTAAAAGTCAGAATAACACCAAAAAATATATCAAACTTTTTAAAAATATCAAATTACACTTTAAATTTCGAAGCCAAACATTTCAATTGATTATTTAAGAAGTTTTGAGCGAACGCCTGTTTTTTCATTCCTTATTTATTATTTAAATCAAATAAATGGACAAATGAATGAATTTATCAACTACTACTACAACTGTATTACATATTTTTAATACTGTATCATCATAGAATGAATACTATTATATCTGATCCACGATTTTATATATTTAAGACAGCTATACTGAACAAATCTCTTTAATAACCACACAAGAAGAAAAACCAAAACTCTAAAATCAGTAATGTGCTCGCGCTTTTTGTTGAGGAAGTGAGAGCGAACAAAGTTGAAGAAAGATCGCGATAAAGAAGCAGATAATTATGAAGGATTGCTGTAAAACCATAAGCTTAACGCCCCAAATGGCCTTAGTAATAAAATTGCCATTAGCGTAAAGATACAACAGATTTAAAAAGGCCTAACCCTGTTCAAGGCGTATAATTAAGGCTCGACTAGAATGTATTTCTGAATTTACATTCCTCTGCTGGCTGCAGCTTGGAAAATGATGGAAATCTGGACTTGAAAATGGGTGGTAAGAAGTAGCGGAAAACAAGAATTAAAGAGAAAAAGATGGACAAGAAGTTGATGATGATGAGGAGAAGAAGAAGAAGAAGAAGAAGGTAAGAAGAAGAAGAAGAAGAAGAAGAAGAAGAAGAAGAAGAAGAAGAAGAAAGAAGATGATGATGATGATGATGAGATATGATGATAGATGGAAGGAAAAGAAGAAGAAGAAGAAGGTGAGGAAGAAGAAGAAAAGGAAGAAGAAGAAAAGAAGAAGAGAAGTAATAATGAGGATGAGAAGGAAGAAGATGAAGATGATGAGAGGAAGGAATAAGAAGAAGGTGGGCAAGATGATGATGATGATGAAAAGATGAGAAGGTAATGAAGAAGGAGGAGGAGAGGAAGAAGAAGAAGAAGAAGAAGAAGAAGAAGAAGAAGAAGAAGAAGAAGAAGAAGAAGAAGAAGAAGAAGAAGAAGAAGAAGAAGAAGAAGAAAGAAGAAGAAGAAGAAGAAAGATGATGGAAGAAGAAAAATAAGAAGGAAAATATCGAAAGAAAAAAGAAGATAATGGAGGAGGGGGATGATGAGTAGAAGAATAAAAAGAGGAGGAAGAATAAAGGAGGAATAGTAGAGGAAGAATAAGAAGAAAGAAGAAGGAAGAAGAAGGTGGTGGTTTATGGTGAAGAAGAATGAGGAGTAGTGGACAAGAAGAATGAGGAGAAGAAGATGAGGTAGAGGAAGAAGAAGAAGAAGAAGAAGATGATGATGATGATGATGATGATTTAGAGAAGGAATGAGAAGACGAAGAAGAAGGTGATTATTACGAAATTAATGAGAGGAGGAGTAGGAAGGCGAGGAGGGAAAGGAATAAGAAAACAAGAAGAGAAGAAGAAGAAGAAGAAGAAGAAGATGAAAATGATGATGATGTTCATGATGAAGGAGAGTAGGAAAAGGAATAATAAGAGGAAGAACATGGAGAGAGGAAGAGGAAGAAGAACATAAAGAGGAAGTATAGAAGCTAAGAATTCCATTCATTAGTGCTGCAAGAAATGCAGTAGAAAGAGTTTGATAAGAATGAGTCACGGTCACGGCATAAAGTACTAAGGATGCAGTGTAGACTTAATTTTACGCTTTATGATTGAGAACAGCTGATTTCTCCCCCCACAACTCACTAATTGCGTGGTAAACCCACCCTTATCTTATGCGTTTTTTGTGGATTTAATGTTTCCACCTTATCTGCTGTGTTTTGGGTGGATTGAATGGTTATTGGGGTTTCAGTAATGAGGGGAGTGAGATTTCCCTCGATAATTATTTTACTGTAAAGGAGAAAATCTCAGATCTGTTATTGTCTGGTAGATAGATAGATAGATATTTTATTTTATAGATATTTTATTTTTTTTAGATATTTTATTTTCTGGTTGACCAAATAAGACATGGAAAACGCCAGCTCTCTCATATTGGTACATTCATGTTGATATCACTGTAAAAAAATTATTACAAGTATTTATTTCAGATGATTGACTGATCAAATTTTGTTGAAATGTGAAAGAAATTATCACAGGTGAAAATTTAATCGACTTTGACGTGAAGATTTCATTATGAACTTGGATACAGATTAGTTTTTCGACTTGAAGTAAAGGATTGGTACAGAATGCAGTATTTATTTGCTGTTATTTATAAGTTACATATATATATGTTATTTATGTTTATATGTTATTTATATGTATTTATTTGCTACTCTACCATTTCAATTTTGCTGTATCTGGTCTGGTACATTCAGAGTGCACGTCAATTATGATTCCGAAAAACTGCGCTCAAGTTTTTCTGTGTGACTGTAGCCATAGTGACGGCGGCCAACTAAAACTTGTACGTGACTACAGTGGCCACTGCAATAGCTGAGTTTCTCGCGCCGAAGTTCGGAATCGGCGCACACTGTACGTAGGCTACCGAAGAGACAGAGCAATTAGGTGCATAGATCCCGACACATAGACTCTACAGTGGGATGCTTCATGATAGTTTAGAAAAGTAGTATAACTTCACATATTGTAATAATAGTTTTATATGTTTAATAAATACCTCTGGACATGGGTTACATGACAGAGAAACAAAAAAAAAAAAAAAAAATAGAACATGGGTGACTGCGTAAGGTCTACTGTTAACAGAACTACTAGTATAATACTAATAAGAAGATAATTCAGTACATCCCTTTGAATTGAAACTCACGTTTCAAACACATTTTTCCCCTCACCTCAATATCAATAACCATCGAATTCATCCAACATGTTCGATTAATCTTTTCTCTGTTTCCCCGCTCAGGTGAACCTCCGCTCAGTCGGCCGCAAACGTTTTGCCCACCTCAGCGAATCTCTGGAGGAGATCCAGGTGGACGCCAACATCCCCTGGGGCGAGGACACTCTGTTCACCCTCGAATTTCGACAGGACGAGGGCGGGAAGTACGCCCTGCACACTTGCAACAACAAGTTCCTATCCAGGGAGGGCAAGCTGGTGGCTGAGTGCAATCCCAACTGTCTGTACAGCGCTGAATACCATGCGGGACAGTTGGCGCTCAGGGATCGTGCTGGAGCGTAAGTATTTATTTAATCATTATTTTTATTTATTCATTCATTAATTATTTCATTCAACATGCAAGTCCCTCCAAATGAATCATACTTGAGAATAGCATAATACGAAAATGAATACGTTAATGAATTTTTATTTCCATCCGAAAAAACAAATCAATTTTAAATTAAAAAATTGCAATTTTAAAGAAATAGAAAATACTTTCCACTATTTCCAGTGAATGTGGCCAGTGTTCAGCAAAAATTATAAAAAATTACAAATTGTGAGTCTGGTGTATCCATTACTGAGTAGGAATACTGCCTTCAGCGATCGTAATAATATTGAATGAAAATATCACAACAAAGTATTTATCAATCACTATAGGTAAATACAGTAAATTGTAACTCAATCTCTTGTACGATAAACTATAAGATTTAAATTCAGCAAAGGATTACAAAGATTTGTTATGAAAATAAAAATGTTGAGGAATATCAAATTCCTTACACTACTCTACCATAAAAAAACTTCGAAAAAGACGAGTGTCCATTTTTCAGCTCTTACAAAACAATAACAATCCTAATCTATTCTCACTGTGCTCAAATCATATAATCATGAATTTTTAGTGAGGTAACGCCCACAGCCCCTAGTAACAGTTTCAGGTAACGGTAACAGTGTATTCATGTATCACCTGAATCGTAGTTCTAGAACATGATTAAAATTAGGAATTTCATTCATAACAATAATTATTCACTGCTAATCCCATACTTGATCATTCCTCACTAATTGTATCTATTTATTAATCTTATTAATCTTATCAAGTGTATATACCCATATAGATGCCAGGAAGCTAAAAAATGTCACTGTTAAAGATACAGTTTCTCAAGTAATCAATGATAAGCTAGAATCTATAAATGATCATGTCTGTGAAATGCAGGAGCCTGAAATGATATGGGAGGAATTAAAGTCTGCACTATTACAACCAAGTAGGAAGTATCTCAAGTGTGAAAGATCAGATAAGAGCAAGCAATGGATGACTGATGAGATACTTAATCTGATGGAAGAACGACGTCAATTCAAGAGTAGTAATAAACAGAAATACAAGGAACTGAACAACCAAATCCGTTACAAATGTAGAAAAGAAAGGGAGGCTTGGTTGAAGCTGAAGTGTGAGGAAATGGAACAGTTGAAAGCCCTTAATGACACTTACAACATGCATAAGAAAATAAAACAGTTCACTGGAATGCAAAATAGGAGAGGATATATGATGACTGATGAAAATGGGAAGATAATTTTGGATGTGAAAGAGCAGCTGAAGTCATGGGAAGAATACATTCAAAGACTTTTTGAGGATGATAGAGAGTTTCTTTGCACTGATATTGGTGAAGACTTGGGTCTGGATATATTGAAGAGTGAGGTCAAATTTGCCATCAAGAATATTAAAGGTGGAAAAGCTGTAGGTCCAGACGAACTTCCTGGAGACATCCTCAAACTCATTGATGAAGAGTATGTGGGAATTCTTACGCACTTGTATAATAAAATCTATAGGACTGGTGTATTCCCCACTGAGTGGTTAAAGTCAATTTTTATTACTCTTCCCAAGAAGTCTAATGCTAAGAAGTGTGAAGATTACAGAATGATAAGCCTGATGAGTCATACAATGAAGGGATTTCTCAAAATAATTCACAGGAGAATCTACAACAGGCTGGAAGAGAATTTATCAAATACCCAGTTTGGCTTCAGAAATGGATTAGGTACAAGGGAGGCTTTGTTTGCTTTTAATGTCATTGTGCAGCGTTGCCTGGATGTAAACCAACCGATATTTGCCTGTTTTATCGATTACCAGAAGGCTTTTGACAAGGTACAACATAATAAGTTACTTGAAATCCTAAAAGAGTCTCAAATAGATGCATATGACCTTCGCCTGATACACAACTTGTATTTTCACCAAAAGGCTATAGTACGGGTGCAATCAGAGTGTAGTGAGGAGCTGAAAATTAAGAGAGGGGTGCGTCAGGGGTGTGTGCTGTCACCGCTTCTCTTCAACATTTATTCGGAGAAAATTATCAGTAAAGCCCTGGAAGAAGAGACAGGTGGAATAAAAGTCAATGGCATACCCATCAACAACCTGAGATATGCTGATGATACTGTCCTGCTGGCTGAGAACATGGAGGATCTCCAGAGAATGTTGAATAACGTCATCACTGCAAGTAAGGAAGGTGGTCTAAGTCTCAATGCCAAGAAGACCAAGTACATGGTATTCACCAAAGATGCACCTCCTGTGGGTGATCTTTTTGCTGGAGATGAGAGATTGGAGCGAGTAGATGCATACACATATCTTGGGACTCGGGTGACCTCCAATGCTGATCACTACACGGAAATTAAAATAAGGATAGAGAAAGCACGTGCTGCATTTATCAAATTAAAGGGTTTACTGTCATCAAGAGATTTAAAAATGGATCTTCGAATTCGTCTCCTTAAGTGTTTTGTGTTTCCAGTTCTACTATATGGTATGGAAGCATGGACCTTGAATAAACTATGTGAAAAGAGAATACAAGCCTTTGAGTTTTGGACCTACCGCAGAATGCTGAGAATCTCATATACAGACCATGTAACAAATGAAGAGGTTCTAAGAAGAATGGAGAAAAGGCCAGAGCTCATTAGTGAAATTAAGGAACGAAAATTGAAGTACCTAGGTCACATAATGAGGGGACAGAAATATGAAATATTGCACCTCATTATGCAAGGAAAAATAAGTGGTAAGAGATCAGTGGGCAGAAGACGAATATCTTGGTTGCGCAACTTGAGAGATTGGTTCCAGTGTACAAATAATGACCTATTCAGAGCAGCTGTTAATAAAGTGAAAATCGCCATCATGATAGCCAACCTCCGTCATGGAGACGGTACATGAAGAAGAAGATTAATCTTATCAAAACGCTTCCAAACTTGACTTCTGTTATCAGAGCCAATCAATTAGTACTAACTTCACTAAAACCATACTGAATCTGTCTATCCTATTCTGAACAAGATTTGCAACAGGAAACAAAGTTCTGTATCATGCCACCTGTTGAATACAACCGATAAATAGATTGACGTTGTGATTAAGCGTATCTCCAACTGATGATGTTTTGTATCGTACTGTAATGATACGTAAGAAAGTTCCGTATCACTGTAACTGGAGTCAACGGACTCAGTCAGCTGATCTGAGGTCATGACCAAGGTCAACTAACTCAGCGTCCTTGCCTTTTCTCTCTCATCTACTTTCTCAACTCGTTCTCCATTCCTTCTCTTCTGTTATCTCATCCGCTTCTTCGCTCTTTCTAGCTTGTAATAATTATCATCTACTAGTTTTTGCCCTCTTTCCCGTTCTCGTTCTAATAATTAGCGATCTAATAATAAAATTGACCGACGAAAATTATGTTGTAGATAATAATTGTAAAAAATACAGTATAACTGAAAATACTGCTGGTCTTCATTCTGTGTAATTATTCGCGTAGCTTTCATTCGGGTTATCTGGTTCTCTGCAGATCTAGTGTATTCTATTAATCATCTTAAAAAGGCGGACATACAATGATTCAACCAAAATATTATTAGAAATTCTGTCGAACCATTTTATCCATGTCACTTTTCTTAGTGTGAAATGATTTAGTAGTTGGGAAATCAATTATACGACAAGACTCTCATCATTGTTATCCATTTTTCCTAATTTTTACCATAGTTATCCATTTGTTGTTCATTAAAACCTATCAGAAGAAAATATAGATAATGATTACAGAAATAATTCTACCTTATTCGAGCATGCTTTGATTATTAGAAATTAAAGAATTCATCAATATTCTTGATAAAATGAAACACATATCACATGCAACAAACACGTCATTTATTCGCATTGTGATTGAAATCGGTTTGATGTTACAAGTTGCAAGTACAGTATTCACTGTATAAATCGGGTTTATGTTGTTTAATCAAGAGTATGACTCCTTATGAATAGTATAGAATTGAAACTTTGATGTTTAACAATTTATTGTCCACACTGTGCTTATTTAGCCTACTGAATATACGGTGCTCATTATGGAATAGCATACTAGAAAGAGGTTCGTCAACTTTTTACTTGTAGGCCTACCTTACATTCCTCATCCAAGTTGCATTTGTAGCCTAATCTCTCATTCTGAGTGTGATGCTCTTCTTCTTCTTGTTCTTTCCCTTCTCCTTCTTCTTCTCCTTCTCCTTATTCTTCTTCTCCTTTTTTCTTCTTCTTCTTCTTCTTCTTCTTCTTCTTCTTCTTCTTCTTCCTCTTGTTCTTCCTCTTCTTCTTGTTCTTATTTTTCTTCTCCTCGTTCTTCTTCTTCTTCTTCTTCTTCTTCTTCTTCTTCTTTTTCTTCTTCTTCTTCTTCTTCTTCTTCTTCTTCATCTTCTTCTTCTCCTTCTTCTTCTTCTTCTTCTTCATCATCAT